>VZSV01000054.1:1284396-1344465 GCA_013398735.1 Nothocercus julius
AAAAAAAAAAAAAAAAAGTACGTAGTGTTACGTACTAAACTAAACAATCCCACATGGAATCCAAACATTGCAAATCCCAAATGTACCCCAGGATTCATCACTTTAGGGGGCACATATGTACGACGGAAACCTGCTTCCCGAAACAGCAGGGAAAAAATGAAAAATGCCAGGCCTGCCGGGGGTTTCCCTCCCCCTTCCTGCGCTGGCTGTTTCTCCGCGGCCCCGGGGCCGGGCCGCAGGCCAGCGAGGAGGGGGGCTCGGGGACCCATCCCGGGAGCTCCAGCGCGACGCGGCCCCACATCCCAGCTCCGGCAGCATGAGCGGAGCCCTCCTCGCCGCGGGAATCCTCCTCGGCCACCTGCAAAGTGTGAGTGTCACCCGACTCCTGCTGCCCCTGCTTGCGCCTAAATTCCCCACATAAAACGTTTTGCTTTGGGTTTCTAACGTTCTGCATCTTCTCTTTCAGATCTTTTTGGCTAACGCAGGTAAATCTTCGCGTTTTCTGTATTTCTTTTTTGCTTGTTTTTAAACAGGTCTGAAGAGAACACATAATTTTCCATTTTTTAATAAATGTTTTGTAAGTTCTAGCAGCTTTAAAACAAAAATGGGCTTAGCATATGCTTCAGTTTAAAAATGTATGTTGGTATCTTTGCAAACTTGTAAAATTCAGTTTTAAGAGTTCCAGTAATATTAAATGCTCACACAAATATTTTTACCTACCACTTATGCTGAGTCTTAGAGCGAATCTAAGGTAATACTTAGGTGGATTAATCATGCTATTCACTATAATACGGAGATATAATTGCTACAAATAGACTTCAGACTGTCCTGCATTTGCATCATTATCCTTTGTGTCTCCAAAAAACAAAGAAGGATTATTATCTTTTAAGTGCTAAATATTTTTAACACTTTGCAAAATTTTCTAAGTTTTCTACTTTATTCGATGTTACCTTCTTTATATGTCTACAGGTCCTATTGCTTTAGGTACAAATATTGACAGTTTAAGAATGTGAGGAATGCAAGACTGCAAGGAATGCACTCAGAATTGATTCATTAAGCTGGGTGATAGTACTTTTTTTTTTTTACATATATTGAACTGTCAGCGTCTTAAATTCTAACTGATTTTGGCCATGTTGTTGCGGTATTTGAACACTTACTGTAGCCTGTCATTCTTTCTCAGTAATTGCAAAATATACATTTAATCCTAATCATGTGTAGAAATACCATTGATACTGGTTGCATTTTCAAGGATGGATTATACCCAGTATTTGCAATGCTCTAAAAGTTAAAAAGAAAGAAAATAAGGACATTCTCAAATCCGTATATTAGAAAAATAATGAGTCAGAAAATGCCTTCCTATTGTGCTTTAAAAAACTTTATTTCTTTGAACAGCACATTCACAATACATTCTTACTTCTTTCTTCTTTTTAAGTCTTCAGAATATATTCATGCCGTATTTTTTTTCTTGCAAACAGAAGGGCCCCCCAAAGTTCAGTTCTTTTTTTTAATAAAGGATAAACTTCTAAATAATGATACAGCAGCATAAGGAGCTTTTAAGAAAAACAGCTATCATCACAAAATGATATTATGAGAGCAAGCAGCAGTAATTACAGTAAATAATAGATTACAGAGTGAATGATGGAAATAGCATTCTAAAATTAGTGTAATCCTATCTTCTGAAAATTAGGTCGCATAAATGATTGATGAGGCACTGAACATTCTTCTTGTCAAGATTTGACTAAATTCAGAACTAACTAAAATGTTTTTGTGTGTGCGCACATTTTTTTTTTTTTCCCCTCCCCCCTCTCCTTTTTCATTTTAGGTTTTTCTATGTCTGTATATGATGTGACATCAAGAAGCATTTATCTCAGATGGCCCAAGTTCTCAGGAGCCTCATCATACCGAGTTACAGCTACTCCTGTGAATACTGTAGGCCAGTCATTTTTGGCTCATTTTAGTGATGTTAACCCTAAAGGTACTCTGACTTCCTTAACTCCCAATACTATTTATGTTATACAAGCAGAAGCCATTGACAAGAATGGAATTATTCTGGCTGAAACACAGATTATGCAGTCAACAGGTTAGTAAAAAAGTCTTTGTGCAGTATAATTTCCCTTGACTGCAGTAGGACTGGGATTTAATCCTGGATATTTCATTGTACTTTTAAATATAATTGCCGTGTTTGTTGTATTGGTATAATTAGTTTGTTGTATTGGTATAATTAGTTCTTTTTCTCCACTGTTTTTCTTTTATATGTGTTTCCCTGACCTACCATTTGCTGCTCACACAATCAGACTGCGGCTGTCTGAATCACCTCCCCTGATTTTGAGATACAGATGTGAATCTTTATACATTTTTCAATAATGATTAGTGGTAAATGGTATTTTGCTTTCATACCAAAATGACTCTGTAGCATCTAAGTCATTGATGGATATCACAGGAGAATATACATAAGCCAAAGTCCTTCTTTTATGTTTTATCACTGAAATGCAGTTGAAAGACATTATTGAAATTCCATTTTAAAATACTTTAACTGACAAGTTTTCAAAATAGACATTATTTTTCCAGTGGGATTACTATCTTCTAAAAGGAGTAATTGAATTGCAATAAACATTAAAACATAAGTGTTTATCCTGGTAAGTTTAAAAATCCCTCTCTTGGTAGCTTACTCATGGGAAGACTGTAATATTCTGTAATTTAGCTCTGATGCAAAGTGCTACATATTCTTTACCTTAGGCTTGCATAAGGATTTTCTGTGTAAAATTTGTTATGAATTGTTGTTTCTCAAGACAGTATTTTAAAAGAGAAAAATAACAAAAACATAGTGTAGTAGCTGACAACCTGAAGACAGTAAGAGACAAATCTGCAAGCACTTTGTAGGTATGGTAATACACTATATGTATTATCATTTTCACAAATAGGGCAAAGCGTAAGTATTACCAGTTCTACAAAAGGGGCAAAAGAGGTGTCTGAGTACAGCTAAAAGAGAAAATGCTTAGGTCTAAAACAGCAAAGGTGATGCTCTTGATACTGCAAAGGTGTCTAAAATCCTAAGATAACTGCCTTGCCATCAATATGCTTGCCTCAAGGTGCATACCAAAATCCCCCAAAACATTATCATCCCTTTTCCTAATTCTAGATGGGATACTTTCATTTCACCTCCTTTTCTGCTCTTTGAGTCTTTTGCAGTCTTGCATTATATATGCAGATTCTAGTAAGAAAATCCCAACTATAGCACATCGATTGTTTAATTAAGAAACATGCCCTCTTGTGTTCTCTTTTCTGACAGCACTGCACAACTCCTTCTGAATGACCTGTAGCACAGGGCATTGAAAAAGCCTTTAACTGCAATATATGATGTGTCATGTTAACTGTATATCTGAATAGGACTGCTCTGAGTAGGGGGCTGGACTACCTGGCCTTCAGTGGTCCCTTCCAACATAAATTAGTCTATGATTCTGTGATACAGAAATACTTACTACTGGCTTAGAGGTCCAATAGTGATCATATTCTTCATTGGGTCCCAAAGAGCTAAGTTTTCCAATTCCAGCCAATCTGTACTTGTACACTTCACCAGTCTATATGCATTTACAGGATGTTCCAGAAATCCTTCTGGGACAGAAGCCAAATTGCTAGTCAGTACATCTGTCTTTTGAGCCCAGCTCTTAATCTATATGTGCTTAGATTCTTCTGCCCGGATATATTCCTTTTAGGATAGCACAGGCTGCAGCTGTGGGCTTCATTCTCCACATAGCTCTCACCTGGGAAGTCATCTCCCAGGTGTTCAGCACCAGAAGATGGCTGGGGTGCCCGTTCAGACTCAATGTTAACTCCCTCTTATCAGTCTTGCTGGGCCTGCTACAGCTACAAGTTAGTCGTTAAGTATATGAGGGAATAGATAAGAAAGACAGAAAATAGTTATTCTGAAATAGGAAAATCAAAACCTGACTTGCATCTATCAGCAACATATAGAGGTGAATGACAAAAAAAGTGTAAAACAGGAAAAACTACAAAAACACACCCTCCATTGTACCTATCATATTAACTGGTACACAGTATTTAATCTTCAAAGACAAATGTGTGGTCATACCAGTAGCAGATCTTCCAAGAGTTCTCAAACATTACACAGTTGAAAAAAGAGTCACTGCACTCTAGACACTGAAACTGCTTCCTGAAACAGAAGTCAGTATGTGTTATTTAACTTTTTAAAAATAAAAATTCCGTATAAAACGTTAATAGAAAATATAAACCATTTATTATCAGTCTCTGAGCAGGACTCAGAGCACTCAGCACTTCACAGGGCTGAATTACCTTATTTCAGTGTGTCTGTTGTTTTTATTTTTCCTTTCTAGCTCCAGACATACCTGTTATTGACCAAGCTTATTCCAAACTTAGCAACAGTATCACAGTGGAATGGAGAGCTGTCCCAGGGGCTACTAGTTACCTACTGACTGCCCAAGATGGAGATTCTTTCATTGAAACTACAGTCACAAATTCACCAGGCACAGTGACAGGTTTGAAAGCTGCTACCCTGTACAGAATCACCATCAGATCTATAAATTCAGGTGGAAGAAGCCAGCCTTCACCTTACAGAAGAGCAAAAACAGGTGGAGTTCTTTTTTCTTGTTTTTTTTTTCTATTTAGAATTCTGTAATGTTATTGTAATTAAAGAATTCATGGCTAATAAAATTTTCTTTCTTTTTTTGAAAACATTTGGAGCAAAATGAAGAGTATAGCCCAGAAGTGTACTAGTACTGAGTTATTATAATGTTGTATTTTAAATTGCATGGAGCAAATTCACCTTGCAGTTGCTGACAACTGGAATTTGTGTGTCTGACGATAATCATGAGGAGGAAGAACAATTCAAAGTATAAAATGAGAATGTTAAAATTAGATAGGAAATACGGTGTCATCTTAATTCCTGTACCCGTTCAACTGTCATGTCTCGCTGCCTAGATTATAATCATTTTGTAAAACCTGTAGTGTCATAGTGGATGTGCCAAATCAATTTCCTTATCCATCCTGTCAATCTTGCATTACTTTACCCTTCTGTTTTGTTATCTGTATATTTGTCTCAAGGAGTTTGATGATTGTTGTTTCTATGTTTGAATGTGGAATATGGTTCCTTTAAGCGTAGTATTAGAAATCCAAAGGCTTAATCAGTGTTTTCTCCCCAGTCCTGGCTGCTCCGATCCTGTCGGTAAGTTCTCCGAGTTGCAACTCCATTGCGGTGACCTGGAAAGCTGTTTACATGGCAGTGGGATTCTCTGTGTCCCTCATGAGGTCAGATGGTTTGGGCAGGATGCTGAAGGAGAACACCACCAGCACCTCCTTGGCGTTCACCGACCTGGACCCAGGAACTCTCTACACTATCAAGGCATATGCCTGGGATGCCAATGGGATGCCTGGAGATGATTTCACATATAACCAAAGAACAAGTAAGAAAAATTTTGAAACCTTAAGTAAGCATACAAAAGCATACCAGGATATATATACATGTGTGTATATATATATGTGTAATATATATAAAATATGTGTATACACACACACACACATATAGATGCATACATGTATATATGTGTAATATATGTATATATGTGTATGTATATAATATATATATTATATATAATATATAATATATATACACACATACATTGTTTCATTGAATTTTTCAGTGAACATTGGGCAGATTTTCAGCTCATACAAATTTTACCCTCACCTCAGAGTTCATGAAAACTCTAATAAGATGGCTAAATTCAATGAATATAACTAAGGGAAAGGTACTGTTAAGACACCTGGAACACATCTGGGCAAAGATTAGATAAGATAGAACTGATTTATGGATTTTTCTACTTGTGAACAACAAATACTCAAATACAGCATGAAATTTCAATAGAAAGCTTTGTGTCAGTACAAAACTAGAATTATCCCTTTAAAAATGTATGTCACTTTAATATGAATGAGATAATGTCTGCATCACAAAAATTATGTTTAATTTGCACATTCTGAAAAGATAATGTCTGCAGGCCGTATGCTAAGTTGTATTTACAAGTTTTCCAAACTGTTACACCCTAGGTCCGAAGGCACCGGCGGATGTTCAAGTAGCTTTTAATAGTGGCACTTTAAGAGCTACTGTTTCTTGGATGCCAACAGAAGGAGCTCTAACTTACAGTGTGATAGTCTCCAACAGACTCTTGACATTGAAGTGTAGCTCATCTTCTAGCTCCTGCATTGTGCCATCGCTCCAGTGTGGATCAGAATACTCTGTTTTTGTCATAGCACAAAATGATGCTGGATCCAGTAAACCAACTGTTGCAGTGAGCTTAAAAACTAGTAGGTGAACAATGGTCTTTATATAGCTTATGATGTTTGGCTATATATTTATCTTCAAATTCAAATTAATCCTTTATAATTCATAAGTGACACACAAGTAGTTATTTCTGCTTCTGTGCATGAACTCTCAAATATCTTCTGATTTCAGGGATAATATTCTAAGCTTTCTTCCTACTTCTGTGAGAAAACTTGGAATGGGGTATGTTGTTATTGAAGCCAGTAAGCCTGCATTTCCCTATTATCAGAAGTACCTGTTCTAAAGTCTATTTCCGGAGCATGAAACAAAACAAAATATTAGAATGTACTCATCTATGCCAGCTCAGTCACAGATTGGGAGAAATCACTGGGGAAAGAACAGCTTTGAGGACTAGCCCTAGGCTGAGAACTGCTAGGCTAGATCTAGGAGTTGCTTAGAAAGCCAGTCACAATCACTTCCATCTTAAGTTGCACCACAAATTACGGTATAGGCTCAAGCCATTCTCTGGCAGCAGCTTTATGAAGAAAAAAGGTTGCTGCTCTCAACTGCTTATCACCACTGTCACATCAGAGAGCACTAATCCCTGACCTGTAAGAAGAATTATGCATGTAAGCAAAATCTAAACCATTTTGTTAATATATGCTACTTTAAATACACAGTATTCAAATTATTGAATGTAACTTGGTTCATTTTGGTCTCTTACTGATGTGAGTTAGATACTCACATAAGCAACTGAAGCAGATCTAATGGGATGAGAGCTGGGGGCTGTAATCTTTCTGGCCAAAAGCGCTTCAGGTAGATGGTATATCTTCTGAGAGGAGTGAACTAAACTTTTCGAAGCAGAAAAAAAAAAGGAATAAAAATGTTATTAAAACAAAAAAAAAAGGATTTTGCCATTCAGTGTGAAACCCAAGCAAAAGACCAGTATATTCAAACACCGTGAGTTTCACACCAGTATCTAAAGGGTTTTCACACAAAGGCTTTCAAAAGTCAACTGCTGTTCAATCTAGTTTGCCAAATGTCATCCAAAACTGCCATCTGTGAACATACAAAGTGCCAAATCCTGTGGAATACTGACTCTGCAGTTGTTGCTGCTGTTCACAAAGACTCCTTAAGCAAGTTTTTCTTCATGTAAGAAAATCAAGGTAGCATCCACTTTGTTCTATAAAATTGATACTTACTGTTCATCTAAATGTAAATACCATTCTCTGTAAAACCAAATGAATTGCTGTTTTCTGCTAATTATTCAAGCTCAGTGGATAAACACTATATTTTTTTCCTAAAATATAACTAATTTAAATATTCTATTTTTCCCATCTTTTTTTTAAATGTTGTTTTCAGTCCCTTGTGCACCAGGAAGCATATCAGTTGAAGAGGATGAAACTGGTACTCTGTTGGTGTCATGGTCTAGTGTGAATTTTAGTCATTATTATGTCATTTTTGTGAAAAGTGATGACGGCTTGGAAGTGTACTGCAACACATCCCATACTCGGTGCCATTTTCAATCGGGCTGCGGTTTCACCTATTTCATTAGTGTCTTTGCATATAACGAGGCAGGTCAGAGTCCCTTAGGTGATGTATTCAATTACACTACTGGTAAGTAGTGATGTATCTTTGCAAAATCATTTAGTTCCATTAGCAGTATTGATGATAGAGCTGCAGCTGATATCATCTTCAGTAATCAACCGCAACAACATGCTTACAGATTTTTAACTAATGTAATCTAGCAAAGTCTTAAACTTCCTCATAGTCTGTTTTCATAGTTGTAAAACAAAAACAAATCAAAACCCACAGTTCTATTGGAAATTGTGAAGGATGTTGTAAGTTACTTGGATAATTTCTAGATGCTTTTGAAATTTTAATTCAACAATACAAAAATCTGGTGTTTGCATGTAGCTTTTTTTTTTTTTTTCTTTAGACTGACTTAATGACTTACTACAGATTGTTATCACCCTTCAAGTATATAGAAACTTATAAGTTCAAATGCCCTCTTTTGAAGTGGAAATAGTTTGGGATTAATGAGACTGTGTGCATGAGACATCTTTGGAAATTTCAAATAAAAAGAACATAAATAAATGAAACACTGCTTGGTTTAATGTCACACTTCAGTCCACCTCAAAGTTTCCATTTCTGTCATTTTTCTGTTTTCAGCACCTTGTTGCCCCAGCGACTTCAGCACTGTGTTTGTGTCAGGTGACACGCTAGAGGTTACCTGGTCTCCCGTCCGTGGTGCTGAAATGTATGAAACCAAAGCTGTGGCCCGGGCTGCCATCGTGCTGTGCAACGACACGGCCCCCACATGCACCTTATCGGCTCTGCAGTGCAACACGCAGTACAACATCACTGTTCACTCCTTCAGTGAAGTCAGGGGCAGCAATAAATCATGTGCATCTAAATATGTGGCAACAGGTATTATGATCATTTTTATTTTCCTCAGCAGAACTATTAACTGGACACTGCAGTCATGCATTGATCAAAAGCACTAAGTGCCAAGTAACTTTAACTGATAATACTTCCAGGAGATTTTTTTTTCACCCCGTCTTTTAAAAGATTTTGTAACCAAAGACCTAAAGATGGTCTTGGATTGACAGCTACTGAATGCTTCAAAATTCTGAAAATGAAATATACAATTCACTTATTTTTGTGTGCAAAACTTTTAGGTTGTCAGTTCTGTCAAGAGCTCTAAATTCTCACCAGAAATAACCTTTAAGAATCACATATTCTTCCAAGTCAGTTTGTCTATTCTAACTGGAAGTTAATATTAATGTATACTTTATATAGTGTGCATAAACCAACTATTTATATGCTGTTAATGCAAAATCTTTCAGCTCCTTGCAGTCCTGAAATTAAAAATATCTCAAAAGATGCTCTTTCTGTAATCAGCGTGTACTGGCAATCTAATAATGACGACGCTACATATATCATCACTGCAAGAGGCGAGGCTGGGCTGTGGCACTGCAGCAGCTCTGGAAACTCCTGTACCATAATTAATCTTCCCTGCGGATCCGTTTTCTCTGTTAGTGCTATAGCAAGATCACCAGCAGGACAGAGCTTACCAAGCTACAGTGTCCCTTTAGAGACAGGTAAGTGGCAACTGCATATAATGGAAAATACTTAGCACAATATTTATATGTCCCTCTTTGGCTTTTTCTAAACAGGACTGTGCACCACTAGATGGTATGTCCTGTGCCTAACTGTATGCGTATATATGCACAAGAAAGATCATCTGGCAGGTCCATCATACTGAGAAGCCATAATACAATCACTTATTATTTGTCAAAGTTAATTATAGCACTATTAGTTGACTAATATATTGCACGACCTCCTTGTCAGCACTTTCATTACTCGTATTAGCAAATGAAGCACAGAGGTGATGTGCTTATCAAGGAAAAGTTCAAAGCACATCCTGCCACCATTAATTAACTGTTAAACTGTTAGCACAGCTTTGGCCTGTACCACTTACCCAAACAATTTCCAGGCATGGTTCCGAGATTAACATAGAAACCACAATTCATCTTCAACAGGCATTGTGGTTGTGGTGATCTTATTGTGTACAGTAAGATGAATGAAGAAAAAGCCAGACTCAGCCTTTTGACTTGAGAAGTAACCTGAGATTCTGACCACAGATTTTATTAATGAAGATACTGATGAACAAACCTCATAAAATAATTCAGGAGAAAAACTCTTGTAAATAAATTGGTCTTACCTTGACACTGTTTTAAATGCTTACCACTTTGTCAAAATAGTCAAATGTTTTTCGGCACACTAACATTTGTCTGAAAAGCCTGCAAATTTTCCTCATTATATGTTTTACTTGCCATTACTGAAAATATCTTTAATTTCCCTCATAAAAAGAAATATTGACTTTTTTTTTTAATTCTTTTTAAGCTCCTTGTTGCCCTACTGACCTGACACTAAATCAAGTGACACAGTCTGTAACAAATATCAGCTGGTCTGTTGGAATGGGTGCACAGACATACGCAATAACACTGGAATCTCCAAAAGGACAGGCAAAGTGTCACACTCTTCAAAACTATTGTCTCCTGGGATGTATCACATGTGGCACCAACTACACCGTATCTCTGAAAGCAATCAGTGAAACTGGTTTGACATCCAATTGCACATACCAAGGATATTCTTCTAGTATGTAGATAAGTGCAATTGGAAAGAAACAACTCAGGAAACATGTTACTTTGCATGCTGTGTTCCTCACACCAAAAAAGTGTAGCTAAAATGAACTAAATAGTTGATAAATTGTTCCCTGTTTGGATTAATTTCACATATCACTTAAACCCTGTTCTTCTAACTGCCATCAGCTAGCCATATAAAGAAATGTTGAGAACAAGCATAGATCAGTTTTGGAGCCCACAGATGGGTCCTTCTACCTTCAAGGTCAGAGAAGAGCCAAAATATTCCAGTGTATTTACAAGTGAAAAAAATAAGGTATGCATCCCAAATTCAGTGTGGCCCCAAGAGAACAATTTTCCCTAGTTTCTTTGAACAGTTACTTTAGTTTTCTGTAGAGGGTAAATATTGCTCATTGGATTGTTGGAATTTAGGAGCATAGTAATTATGTCACCTGCTTTAAAACTTGTTTTGAGAATTTAGTGTATGAGAGTTTGTAAGATACACTTGTTGATATCTGGCTTATTTTATTAGGTGCCTGCTGTCCTTCTGGGGTGAAGCTATACAGACTAGGCAATAACGGTATCAGGGTACACTGGCAAAGTTCTGAAGAAGTGACAACTTACAGTACTGATCTATATGGCTCAAAAGGCAACTTCACCTGCGCTCCTCACTCAGGCCTCAGTCACTGCGATATCACTGAAATACCTTGTGGGGATGTCTACACAGTGGTAGTAACTCCAGCAACTAATAAAGGGCTGAAACTTGCACTTTGTCCTAAAAAAATATATTCAGGTAAAATTTAAAACTTCTTTGAACCATGTACTGTTGTCTGTGCAAGCTATACAGACAAGATGTAAGTGGAGTTTATGTCAGAAAAGGCAGTGTGCAGCAGAACTTTTCTTTCCCAGTGCTGACTCCAACATAATGGTTACAGGTGCTACCTTGCAACATCTATGACAGGAGCACCACAAAAGCATTTGGAGACTGCATGTAGCGTTTTTTTTGTTTGTTTTTTTTTTTTGAGGGTGTGTGTGTGGGGGGGCGGGTATTGTTTTTCTCCTAAACATAGTTGTTGCATGAAAAAAACTTTTATTTTCCTACACAAACACTTCTTAACTGGCATATCAACAGCCTGTCATGGTGAATATAGTGAGGTTAATTTTCAGTTGAGACACTCATTTATTACCTTCTGCCTTCTAACCGTTAGTGCTTTGTTGGTTTATGGCATTATTGCTTTTGAATGTAGAAACACATAACAGGAACTTTAGTGAAACACTCCTACAGAATTAAATGGTGTATATTTTAAATAACAATAGTTTATAGTGGGAATGATTTCCTTGGGAGTCCTTTCCTAGGGTATAAATATAATCCATCACAAAATTAATACTAGCTGATGAAATTGCACAGTTGTATAACATGATCTAAATTCTGCAGACTACTCCTGATTTTCAGCATACCACCAGACACTTAACACATACTATTGCTTATCATTTCAGTAACTTGTTCTGGAAGCTCTGTTGGAAGGGGTAAGAGAATATAGTACATCCATTCCAAATCCAGTGTTTATAAAACGTGCTAGCATCGTATAACCTTAAACTCCAAGTCAGGTACAAACAGTATATGCTTGATAGTCAAGGCTTGTGTTATTGTTATGCATTTTCTCCTCATGCCACTTAAAGTGCATCATTATAAAACTGTGACCTATGTTATGGCCTGCCCGCTATCATGCTATTCTACATTGCTGCTTTATATTTAATATTTACTTGAGTGGCACATAAAAAGTTTATCTTTTAAAGATTAGCCATATAGCTATCAGTTTTCTCCCCTACCTGAAGTTATTTTAATTTCTGAATTCTGTTACAGTGATTTATAGAGGAAAGAGAAATGCAGAACATCTCTAAACGAAAATTGTTTCAGATAAGGAGGTAAGATGAGTCATGATTCAGATTAAGATTTGCTTCTGAAGTTTTTCCTGCTGTTATCTCTGGGATTGGAGGGTAAACTTCATATTTAACTGATTTGTTAAAAATCCATCATGTTTATCTCAAAAACCTAGTATTGTCTACTCCTATCCACTGTCAATACTAGATTAGCACACTAATTTGTTCTTTCCTCCACTTACATCAAAAACACCCATCCTTCACTTAACTCAGTTCTAATACCATCTTTTACTCACCCTCTAAACCCAAACAGATAAAGATACTCACACACCAGCACTTAATTCTTTCTGTCATTTAAAATTCCTGGTTCTTCCACAGAGTTACTGATATTCTGGACTATTTACTTCCTTTGACTTAAGAGCAGCATGGCCAGAAGTCACTCTGCAACAGTTGGTGATGACTTTTCTTTTCTCCTCGAGGTTGATCAGCCTCCCCCTTGCTGTTCTCACAACTACGCTGAGTGCTGAAGATGCTGGTAACACCATTCTCTAAGTGCCCTTCTCCATCTTTCTTTCCCTGGAACTGGAAAGATGACATCTGTGTTTAACTGCAAGTCATCCTGCTTGAGGCCTGAGAGGAAGCTGAACAGCTGGTCATATGTTATCTAAACCAGGATATCACAGATGAGCAGCCCCAACTTGAGTTCATTGTTTAAAATGCAGATGAAAATTTACATAATACAGCATGAGCAGAGATCTAAGTAACCATCTATTTTTTCCCCT
The DNA here is from genome assembly GCA_013398735.1 of Nothocercus julius. NCBI lineage: Eukaryota > Metazoa > Chordata > Aves > Tinamiformes > Tinamidae > Nothocercus > Nothocercus julius. The sequence continues at coordinate 1,297,497 of VZSV01000054.1, forward strand.
GTCATGCAGTGAATTTTGGAAGCTGCTCCAAGACAGTTACTAGTCAGTAGGTTTATTCTAGGCCTAATGCATCAATGAAAGAGAATGAAATAAATGTTACATTAACTCCCTTTTAAAAGAATGGGGAGAAGCAGTTTCCCTATACTCAAAAGTAGCTTGAGGCCTCATCAAATATTCTTGGCCCATTTCATTTAAAATACAATAATCAGCTGATTAAATTCACTGTTATTTAATCATAGGTGCCTTAATTAAACTCATTTCTATTCAGTAAAGTTTAAGTGAATCATTTTAAAGATGAATTGTAATTATGCAAAGATAAGTAGTTTAAAAAAAAGGCTCAATGTTCAAAAACAAGTTATTACTGTTTGACACAGAACAGCTTGGTTTTTAATCTACTAAAGAAACTGGCAAAATCCCTCTGTACTTCAACTGGTTCAGAACTGGACGCAAAATCATTTAAGTTCTTTTTAGAAGCAGTTCCCCCCTCCCAACTACTGATGCTTTGAGGGGAAGAACCTGGAGATCCTCAAGAATGCTTTTTAAACACTGTCTTAGCCTGCTTAATTGGTGAATCTGGAAAAGCCCTTTCACTTGGGTGGATGTCTGCTGCCTGTGAAGTTACCCTCACTTCACAGAACTGAGCCCAGAAAGGCTCAAGCATCTACCAAAATCAGTGGTAGTCACTTAATTCTTTTACGTTCCCTTTAAGAGCTCTTGGCAGGTTGTGCACTGTCCTTGACGAAACAATATTGAGCTGTAAATATTAAAAGCATGAGCTCAGTAGTATTTCTTCATACATACAGAAAGTATAAAAAGCACTGATATTCACCTAAGTACTATCCAGCTGTACCATGAACACATGCTACAGACACCTGGCATACAGTGGGCATAACTCTGGTGCACTTTCACCAACAGAACTTTTTAATAGTGACAGAAGAGCCGTTCTGCAGCCTTACTTCCTGGGCAAACTGTTAAAATACACAAGGTTAGCAGAAATTTCTTTCTGAGCATCAGGAGCCAAATGCAAACTGCAAATGGACTGCTAGTAACTGCATCAAACTAGTAAGCACTGGAGACTCCGTTGCCACTTCTGGTTTTAAGGAAGATTATATAAAAGAAAAAGGCATCAGACATATGAGAGAGCATTCCAGAGTCTCTACATCCAAACCCAAGATCTGTAAGATATTAAGTCACCACTGATATTTAAGTCAGGAGCCTTGGTTTAAATGATTTTTATGAGCCAATATAACTTGTATGTCACTCAAATATTCCAGTACTATCCATTATATTGGTAGCTCAAGAATATCATTTGTGAATCTAATCAACCCCTTAAGTCAGAAAGGATTACTTATTAAACACTAAGAGCAAAGTCCTCAAATTCTTGCCCTTGGAAGAAATACTGACATGGGCTGAACAGCCTTTGCACATTCCGTATCAAAATATTCACTACCGTGATGAAGTCTTACAACATTTCTGCCTGAGGATGTCTCATTTCGCACACTTAAGGGCTCTAAGTCAAAAAACTCATGAGACCAAAAGCAGCTCCCCAGGGACAGACAAGAAAAAGACACTTAAGAAAAAAGTTAACCTTGTTGTTTCAAATGAATCCTTTCAACAAAAGCAGTTCAGTTTGTCAGGATGCTTTTAAGAGAAGGCTGAGAGGAGACCTGCTCAGTGTCTATAAGTACCTCAAGGTACAGTGAGGAGGATGGGGCCGGCCTCTTTTCATTGGTGGCCACTGATAGGACTAGAGGAAACAGCCACAAACTGAAGCACCAAAAATTTCTCGACAGTGAGGGTGACAGAGCCCTGGAACAGGCTGCCCAGAGAGGTTGTGGAGTCTCCTTCTCTGGAGATCTTCCAAACGCGCTTGGACGCAGTCCTGAGCCACATGTTGTAGGTGACCCTGCGCGTGCAGGGGGGTTGGACTAGATCTCTAGAGGTCCCTTCCAACCTTAAGTACTCTATGATTCTAAGTGACCATTACAATTTCTTTCCCTTCTGGACTAAACAGCTCAGTGCTTTTGGATTTCCATGACAACCTTCCACCTTTAAGATTTGGAGAACTCTTCCAACTTTAAGATTTGTTTCAAGCTCAAATTTAGAATTTAATTGACATAACATATAGTTGAACAATACTTGAAGCACCTCAGTATTAACATAGTTCCTATACTGGAAAACGTGACTCCTTCTTTAGATTTATAATATATAGTAAGGAAATGAATACTCAAGAGGACAACAGTTAAAAACAAAAAAAAAAGATAACACCTCTAACATTTACATATCATACCTAAATGACCTGCATCACACAAAAGCAAAATGGCACCAAACCATTTTCAGGCCTCTTCATGATCATGAATGAGTCATACTTAAGCTCTTCATATTTTCCTGCTATTCCATTTCTGTCAGTTTTATCTTCTTCAAATGGTACCTATTACACAAAAGTCTTGATTTATATGAACCATCATTTCATTTTATAATGAAACACAAACGAACCCAAACATTCAAGTGGCAATGAACATGCAGGGAAAAGCTGACACTCAATACAAAGGAATTAATTGAGAGTTTATTCCAGATGGTTCTCCTCACTTAGTATACAAGTCATCAGAATAATCTATCAAATAGAGTTGGACTTAAATGATATGATTTTTGCATAATGCATTTTGGTTTTTGCTTCAAACAACCTGTTAAAAAAAAAAATCTGCCAGAGATGAAATGTTCAGCACAAACTGCAATCCTCACTACTTGTAGAAAATGACTTAAAAAAGGACACTATCAGGTAATTCTTATTTTAAATGTTTACACTTATAAAAATGCTTTGGAAGCTTGAAACTGAAAATTTTTGTAATGATTTCTTCTTCCTACCTCCCTCCTCCAATCTTTCATGCCTTTATTAGCCCAGAATTATCATAAATGACAGTGTGGCTTCCGATTAAAAACATTTAAGATGACCACAAATAGATAAATTTTGTTTTTTTTTTAAAAAAAAATACTGAAACTTGCATGGACATTTCCAAAAATATAAAATGCATAGGTGGCTACGGTACTCATCCATCAACCTTAACAGTCTCCCTGTTTGAGGTAGCCTTTCTAAAAAAATCACTAGACAAGCCCCAACATAATCTAAGTCTCTGCATCAAAACCCCTATATCCTTGAAAGCCCACTCTCAATTTACCACCAGTGGTGACCAACATAATACATTTTAAAAGGTTCTGAGAACAGCAGGTACAGTGGACATAAGTGTTAGTTCTAAATCTGCAGCCCTCAATGTACATTATATGCACATAAATATCTCAACTATAATACACATTCAGGATCCATCCCTAAAAGCCACACTATTATGCAAAGCACAGCCATGCTAACTTCAGGATATAAACCATAACTCCACATCTACAAAACCAAAGCAGAATTAGTGGCAGTTTATTGCCTCATACAAATTTAACCAACATGGCAACCATGCCAAAGGAATTAAAACATTTCCAGGACATATGTACAGACTGTACATTTCAGAAACATTTGAACAATAAAAATGCAAGAACAATCTCTGTATTATGAGTTAAAGTAAAGAAATGGTTTGAAACCGTCAATGCATTGAATGGGTTTACAAAAGGCACTTCCCTACCCAAAATTGGAAACGACAATCTGCAGCCTAAAGGGAGGTTGGAGAAGAGTGCTCATCAACTACTGCACAATCTCAACTGTAAGAAAAAATAAGCAGGATTTAATCAAACATTTATAGGATTCAATGTGATCCACTTCTGAAAGAGTTCACACAGTTTCATCTTTGTTTTTTTGTTGCTTTTCTTGGCTCTCTTGTTCTGTACTTTGGCTCCTTCGACGATCATGTTTGTCTGAATGGTCCTTGCTATCACCTGGATCCTGTTTGTGGGAACGTTCTTTGCTTCTACTACGCTTTCTAGATCTTTCTTTGCTGGGACTGTGATCTCGTTTCCTGGACTTCTCATCACTATCTGCTCTTCCTCGGCTCCTGCTTCTACTTCGTTTATTTGATTTCTCTTTGCTCTCACTTTTATGTTTAGTCGATTTCTCTTTGCTCCTGCTTCGGCTGTGCTTACCTGTATTCTTACTTCGGCTCCTACTCCTATGCTTTCTTTCCCTGCTTCGACTTCTACTATGTTTTCTCTCTTTTTTAGAATCCCTCTTGTCATCACGGTGTTTCTTATCATCCTTGTCATCTTTGTGTCTCCTCTCTTCTGCATCACCCTTACTTCTCCTTTCTTTTGACCTTTCTCTAGATCGATCGCCATCTTTTTCCCTCTCACTGCCTCTTTCCCTGTCATAATCTCTGTCTTTTTTCCTGCTTCGTTCATTTTCTTTCTCTCGCTCCCTATCCCTGTCTCTTCGATCTCCTTTTCTGTCCCGACTTCGACTGCGGCTTCTGTGTCTTTCCCTGCTCCTGCTTCGCCTCCGTTCTAGCGCCCGATCCATACTTCGAGATCGCCGCCTTTCTTTTTCCCTCTCCTTAGCTTCACGTTCTAATCTTTGCCGCTCTCTTTCTCTTTCTAGTTCTCTATCAAAACTAGATGATCCATGGCTTTCCCGATGACGACTTCGGCTTCTGGATCTTCTGGGAGACCTTCTCGGGCTCACGGATCGTCTTGGAGACCTTTTAAAACAAAGGATAATCAAATTAAAGCCCATTTTTAAATTGACCCCATTTCTTTTCCAACTTAAGACTTTACAGATGCAGCCTCTATTCCTAAAAACCAAACATGCTGTAAATATCACAGTGTAATCTGATCATATCAACCATTATCATCTACAGCTTGCCATCTTAAAACCAATCCCAGTAAAAGGAAGGTACGATATTCCTGACAGCAAGTTCAACACTGAACTTCCAACATTAATTTTCAAAATAATATGTATATAACCTTGAACGTCTACGTTCTACGTGCCGATCTATTTCTTCCATTCCCTCTTTGCCATCTTTCTTGATTTTTCTAGGTCTGCTTTTAATTTGCTGGTCAATAGTTTTCTGAACTGGCACAGGAATTCTTGGAAACAATGTTGAAAACCATTCCAGCTTAGTGAGGAAGGAACGAAGCATCTCTCCGATGGTCATGACACAACCCCCACCTGCCTTCACATCCAGGTCCTACAAAATACAAATAAAAAAATATCCTGACCGTCAAAAACATTCTTCACCCATTTTCAAAAATAACGCTGCTATATTATTGCCCTCTTGAAGTCTCATGATTATGAAAGTTTATTTGTCTCATTCTAATACATTTCCTTAGAAAAATTCAAATTCTACGCCCTTTGGATTTGGCAACATACGTTACAGATAGGGAGTGGAACTTAATATATACGCATGCAGGCACATACTAATCCTGCAGCCATCTGCATGGTAAGGGACTGTCAATGTAGAGATTAACGTGAAATCCCCTTACACAGTCTGGTTATATGGTAGGATTCTGTACTTATTTAAATGTCACAAAGTTGAGAAGTCCTCTCAAGCTACATGTAATACTTCATTTTGTGGATACACAACTGTGTATCGTCATACCCAACCCTGTGGCCTAAATCATTTAAGAACTACATCATTGCCTATCTCAAAATGATCATAAAAAAATTTGTAGTACAAAATGGCATCCTAACAAAATTGGAAGCAATAGCAAACCAACTGCCATGAAGCAGTGAGGTTTCTAATTTAGAAATATGTAAAAAAATAAATAAATGAACAAATAATTGGAAACGCATAATCCATGATGACCATTGTCTCTGAAAAGGGTCATTACCGCATGAAGGCCTTCTTGCTATGCCCTCTCACAGCTCAGGACATGTTAGTCAGCTATTGTCAGTCCCAAACCTATAGTGCAAGCACACAAGGAAAGTGAGATTTGTTATCTAAACAGGAAGAGAAAATCTAAATGTAAAACTGCTTGCACTCACACACATTTAAGTGTTCAGATATACAGTATTTCCAAATATAATCGCTGCAGAGATCTAAAGAAGAAAAAGATGAGTTAAACGTAGCACCTGGAGAGCACGTACAGTTAAACAAAATAAACATTAAGAAGCATTTTGAAAGTAACTCTGTGTCCTGGGAAGATTTTCCTTTTCATAGCAGCATGACAAAGGTGACCTGCTGGAGCTGACCTGCTCCAAATTTATGAATTAGAGAAAAAAACACTGTAGGTTAAAATAATTTAGATATATTTGCTTCATCTCATGAGTTGGACTAGGACTGTCAAAAAACAAAACAAAACAAAAAAACTGTTCAAAATACAGCCCCAAGCACTTTTTTCCCTACATAACAAAAATGATACTGAAACCAGCAGGGAAAGATCAACACTAATTCCAAAAATAGAGAGATGTTTATATATAGGGATGTTCTTAACAACAACAAATATACGTTGATAACCAATATTAGAGCAAAAATAGCAATGTATAAGCTAAAAACTACACTTTGAATAATGAACCAGGTAAGACCTGCAAACAAATAGCACTCAACTGCTTTATTCTGTGAAAGAGGTTTGTGGGACCCTGAAAAATGAATCCATCCACATCTTCCCCAAAGCATAATGCAGCACTTTGGAGAAGAGTATATAGCAGCACCAGCTGAGGGAGAAGGAGAATATCACAGCTATACAATCACGGCTTAAACGTATGTTTTGATTTTTGTTACAAATGTACAACAACACAGCTTTACCTGGAAAAACAACTGTCTCCTCTGCACAGTGCTTTTGATACTTAGCATGAAAACAGCTGTTTAAAACAAATACACTGTATTGTAGTCAGATACTGGCAGAATTAACAATTAATAATTAGTACATGTATTTGGTCTTTTGCAAATGACACTTCGTGTTTCTAGGATTAGCTGTCCTGTACAGTGTAATGCAGAACATCATTTTATGTTCCATTCTTAAATCTAATAAACAGTTTAAAACTCACTCAAATATAAATTGCAACAGCAGCCTGTATATTCAATTTCATATACCTAGAAACCTCATCCACACAATCCTACTCCATTTCTCCAGCCAGTAAATCAGAGCTTCAATCCTTTTTTTTTTTTCTGAAGTTTATTTTTTCCTATTGTCCTGCATAATCATGCTGCCTTACTGAACTTCCAAATTCAGCAACTTCCACTGCTTTTTATTTTCCCATACATTAAGCACTATCTTATGCAGTAAATAAGCTGCGTGCTTCTCCTCAAAAGAAATTTAGTAGTAATACCAGCGCATCAGTAATGACCAGAGAGATTTCCGGTAATATTCTCAAAGATAAGTACAAGTTTTTACTACATTCTTCCCACTGCTCTATATAAGCACCAATTCCCCCTGCCTCTGTGAGAAATGCAAATACAAATTCAGCACTCTAGGCACATTAACTATACCTCATTTAAAAATAATTATTTTTTTCTAATCTAAAAATGCATAGATACCACACTCATACAGCCTGCTGTCTGCATCCTGATTTCATAAACTTGTTTCACATGACCTCATAAGAACTGACACAGTAATGTACTAAGCAATGGAAAAGACTTACATCTTTGAAATCCCAGAACAAGGTACAGTTCCTAGCTCAAACCTGCTTCCCACACCAAATTGATGAAATTAAAAGAATACAACACTGTAACATTCAAACTACAACGAAGTTTATCTGACAACATTTAAACCTAAAGTAATAACGTGAAAAGAAACAAAAGAAAACAAATTATTACCCTCGCCGACATACCTCTTCATCATCAAGAAAGGATTCAAACCAGTCCCATAGATCTGTAGGTGGTTGTGTGTACCTTGAAGTAGAAAAAGAACAACGAATCTTAACATTTTTTCCTGTATATTAAGCCAGTCATTAGTTGACTATATTGACATTTACCTAATATACATAAATCCAAGAGCCCTAATGTATGGAGAATCTGTATGAGTTATAAGGCCCATCACTTGCTTACGGGTAAGTTTCAGTGTAAATAGTTTGTAGAGCAGACAAAATGCAGTCGACACAATTCCTCCGGTTCCAACACCACGCACCTTTAAACAGAAGAAAGGTTAGATGACAACACAGGAAGTCACAAAGACCTTACCCTGACTCTACAAGAGTACATAAACATTAAAACAGGATAAAATCTAAATCTACAGAGAAAACTATGTGAAAAAGTATCACTACACAGTAGGCTCTCCACAGTTTCAGATCTTCTGAAAGCATGAGAAATAAAACATTTCTTTATACTAAATATTTTTTCAGCTAGGGACTGAGACAATACACAACTACATTTTAGCTATGCTTGGGATATTTATCAGACACATAAAAATTTAAGAAGGCACGTACTTCTACTTACCCCTCCGCACATCCCTGTCTGGCCTGCTGTTTTTCTACTCCCCTTTTCCCATGGCTCAACGTGCGTAACCTGAAAAGGGGCGGGGGAGAGTAATGAAGAAAGAAAAAAGAAACAAACAAAGATAATTATAACCTCCATAAAGTTTAACTGCCTAAATAACACAAATCGAAACAATATATTTCCTATATCCAGCTTAAACAGCTTGTCTTTTCCTAACAAATTCAAGCACGGGTCTGCTTTGACAAAGTAGAACGTTTGGCTTTTTTCCTCCCATAACATAACAAAATAAATAAACAAACAAACCATAATCACAGGTGAAGTTTAAAAAAAAGAAAACAGTCAAAACAATCAACTCTACTTATTATATTCAAGCACAAATACTTTATGGCTAAAACTTCCCCCCCCCAGTGGTTGACTATACAATTACCTATACTTCTGCCCCTTAGCAAGTTGAGGGATACCTGCTGACAGGAGCTATGCAAGGCAGTCTAGTTTCATATTCATGATTCTCATTTATGCAATGAGATTAGCAAAACATTTCAATGTTATCTGAGTTTAGGACAAAAGACATCTACAAAATGTAGCATTTTAGTCTAAAAAGCTAGTGTTTTCTTGTGGACTGCAATGCTGCTCTGAGATAAAATGGTCTCCCAAGTATCATGAGGACCCAATTCAAATTATCTTTTTAGATGCACTTAGACACGAGATGCAAGAACACAGTCATTCCTTGTATTCGACAATTAGAATCTTGAGCAAGTTCACAAAAAAAAAAAAAAGCTTTTAAAAGAGTTAAATAAATATAAAAATACAATGCCTTTATGCTGGATTAAGGATAAGCAAGAGCTTTTAACCACTTAACACTGTAGTTTAGAAAATAATTTACCAGTATATGATACAAATCTAGTTACATACACAATCACATGAAATCAAAGACTTACTACCATTCAGAAGGGCTAAATACTTTTGACTGTTGCTATTTTACCATAATGGGAAGACAGCACATGCCAATACTGTGCAGGTAAGAATTCCAGTATGTCCTCCCATACTGTTAGCATCACATGAGAAGTTCAGAAATATGACATAAATAATACCATACATCCACCTGCTTGTTTTTTCCACACACAGGATATGTACTTTTCAGTTAAAAGATCAGATATGACACTTCATCATCGCTGTAGTTTTCAAATTACAGTTATATTTATTGGCCACAATCAAAATGAGCAAACCCCATTTGCTTTTGTCAGATTAAAGAAAAACACCTACAAACCCCCACATAAGATAAGGCAATTTTCATTTCAAAAACTTTTCAGTTAAAGTCCAGATCTTGCAAAAATTATTGCATGTGCTTAACTTGTTGGAAGTGCTCAGAATAACTGAAGTTGAGCACAAGCACAGCATTTTAAGATCAGGGATAGGGGAAGAGGAATTCACCCACTTGGCAGGCACAGAATTGAGACACGAACATGAGGCCACTTCTCCAAGTGAATTAGTCTACACAACCATGCAGAATCCAGATTTTTGCTGATGGTCCCTATAGGTAGCCTATGTGACTTTTTTTCTGACATTCTTCCTGAGATGCCAACCCCAACATCTTGAAATTTTTTCAAAAGATTGTATTTTTGGTACCAAAGCAAAGATACATTCTTCTGATAAGAAAACTACTGTGGTGGATACTATAGTCATTAAAAATAAACAAATATTATTCAGGATTATTAAAAAAGGAACAACATCAAAATTTTCTGAATATCAAGAAATACCTTAACTTTCATGCCACCTTCTTTCTGATATCTATTATACATGAGTAAGAGTCTGAGCTCTCTTTAAATTGCAGTTTCTAGACAAAAAAAACTGACAAATTCACTAAAAAAAATTTATTTGCGTAGGATGACTTAAAGATTTTCTCCAATTTGATATTAAGCTATTTACAGAATTAAACACTTAAGATGAGCAAGTAAAACTTTTTCAAGCATTGTAATAGCATTCTATCAATAAAATAAGATAGATGTTGAATATTTATGACCACATCTCAAAGGGTCCATGTAGTTCACTCAAATTTTCTGCACAGAAGTTGCTTTTATGAAATTTTCATTACTTGATTGGCTTGCTTCAGATTTCATTCTCATAGTCAGATAAAACATGACCTGTCTTACAACTTCTTCAGCATTTGCAGTACTGTTCTCAGAAGTGATTATTTCTACCTCATACACAGCAAATGGTATGTTAGCAAGTTTATCCAAAATTATGTTACTGTAAAGATTAGAAAAATTAAGTAGCCCACTCTAAATTACAGACTGAAAGCAGAGAAAAGCTATCATTTAGGAAGGAGGGGGAAAAAAAAAAAAAAAAAAAAAAAAAAAGAAAAAGACAACACTAATTTGTAAGACAACTAATGTCCCAAATCTTAAAATGCTTCTGTGGAGTGGGTTTTTTTTTTTTTTCTTCCCACAATAACAGTGCACTTGACTACATTTCAATATACTTTAAAAAAAAAAAAAAATTAAGAACAAAATAGCACAGAATTAGCCCAACTCCTCAGAAAACTAACCCAATAACTGATAAAAATCTCTAAAACTAACTGAAGACAGCAGCACAAACCACCTAAGTTTTGCTCACGTTAACAAAACAAAGAACACAGCTGTGCTGATCAGCATTAATTATGCATACACCTCTACCTGGGAGGCTGCCTTGATGGAAGCCTCCCTGCAGAACTGATTCAATTCTGCTAACAAAACAAGGACCAAAACATGGGTGCACTGACATTTTAAGTTTTATTCCCAGTACATCCAACCTAATGCCAAGAGAAGCACTACAATGAACTAGTTTTTGATGGAGGAACTCCCTAATCTCTAACTGAGGAAGAACACCACACACAACCTCCTGTTGAAACCACCTATCCCCACCATCACACCTTTTGCATAACAGAAACTTAGCGTGATGGTTAACTCGGAGGCAGCGAGGGCTGCTTGTGCCCAAAACTGCGATGTGGCTCTGTCCCCTCCCACGCTCTCTGGCTGAGAGAGCGGTGGCCCTGGGACGGCCATTTCATACCCCCTGGACTGGCGCGGGCTCCCACACTAAAACTACCCCAAAACTTCGTGCCTGTAAACCACACAGGACACATTTTTATCAAAATACCTTAAATGCCCTGAATCAAGCAAGGAAAGAAAGACTCCTCCCATCCTTTACCACAAAATAAAAAGGATTAGGGGCAGGGCCCATGACCTCAGACATGGGGAGCCCGCAGGTCGCACTGAACGCATCAAACGACTGTACAACAAAATTAAATAAATCCTCGAGCCCCACGGCGGCGGCAGGAGCCGGAGGGTCCCCACGAAGCCTCCCCCTCAGCTCACCTTGAAGTAGATCTCGTCCACCACCTCGTGGTACGTCTTGAGCTCGTAGAGCTGCACCTTGAAGTAGGGCGAGGACAGAATGTTGGTGAGGATCATAGGGTTGAGGTTCATGGTCTTCTCATTGCCCCAGAGCGGCAGCACGTTGCCTTGCTTGCCCGAGGCCGCTGGCTTAGGCGCTCCACTCTGCAGCTGCTGCTGGGTCGGCAGCACACAGCCCGCCTGGTGCTGGGCCGCCTGCTGCCCCTGGCAGTTACCGGCGCCCACAGCGGGGCTGTTGTTGGCCATGACGGCTCGGGGCGGCGGAATGAACCAGGCCGAACCGGACCAGGCCAGGCCGGGCCGAACCGGGCCACACCACAGCGCGCGTTACTGAGCCGGGCGCTGCCTCAGCCGACTGCGAACAAGATGGCGGCCGCGACGGAAGTGACGGCTTCACCTTCCGGGCGCGCGCCAGCCAATCCCTATGGCGGGAAGCGGCGGGAGGGGGGAGTAGGACGCGCGTGGCGGGGACGTTAACGCCCGTGAGGGGATGGCGTGGTCAGGGAATTGAAACAATCCAGTTTTGACCAAAATCCACCTGATAGGTGAGCCGAGCTCGAGTCTTTCAAATTCTGTTTAAGTCTTAGTATTCAAAGGTTTCAAGTAGGTTTTTTTTTTTTTTTTTTTTAAATTACGTACTTCTGAAAATGTGGAAAAGAAAAATCTGGTTACATATTTCAGTGTCAAGTTTTAACCTGAGGTGCAAAGGGAGGGTGAATGTCTCCTGTAAGATGGGTAGGATTGTAAAAAGATTATAAACATCAAGTGGTTGTGCAACAAAATAAATTAAGTTCCACGGTGTGTGTGGTAAAGCAAATTAAGGTGTGTAACAGTTCCAGGCTGCTCAGCTCCTGAGGAAACAGGTGGAAGGATGGGTTTATATGGATGCATGCATTAAAGGAACATCTCTATGTGAATGTTGTTTAAAACTAGTTTAATTATTGAATTCAGAAACAAGGAGTTGGACCTAAAAATAGAATATTTATTCGTTTTTTTCATTACATATTGACCTTTGAATGCTTAGGAGACAGTTATTGATCTTCTTTATTCTGTCCCTTTAATATACCTTAAGGCAATGTTCTTACTAAAGCAAAAAGACAGTCTTACCTGGATTCTGACAGTTAACAGTTATGCTGAACTCTCCATTCTAATATCTAGTCTCTGCTTTCACTCCTGTTTTCCAGGAGCAGCTTTACAGTATCTTCCTGCTCTATTGCTTCCATGTTGCCTGACTTCCAAGGATGGTCACCAAATGAGAGCGTTAATTACATACTACAGAATGCTACCATCCTGACCTTCCCCACATCTGCAGTAAATAGCCACTTCATCTTACATGAAATTAAAAGAGTAACTTTCAAAATTAATCCTATAAGAGAATGCTAGAGCAATAACATAATCCTATTTTGGGACAGTTTGCTCTGGAGCTGTTTCTCTTTCACATCAAAGCATCTTATTTTTCTAATCAGACAATCTGTCCAAATAGATTACAAATCTCAGAGCGGACATTCACAGATGCCTTTGGAGCTTTGTATACATATTTTCTTCTCATTTTGTCATTGTGGCAAAAATGTTCTTCTGAGTTAAAGCCTTGTCAAATGGCTTACATGATTCGGCTAATTAAACTTCCTTTTAAAATAAAAGTATTAGAGTAGTAATTTTTCTTTGAAGCTGTGTGCTTTTTGTTGTTAAGATCTCTGATCTTTGAGTATCTCATTTTTGTTAAGTGATTACTTCAGGACGTTCTGTGTTTCAGTTATAACTTCTATTATCCAAATTGTTTACTTATGTATTTATCTTTTCCTTTTAGAATATTTATTTATTATGTTCCAGTAACCTAGTGTCTTTTCTCTGTGTAAGATACTTAGACAGTCCCCCTTTGGTGGTAATGCTGGGGCTTTTGGTGTAACTGCAGCCTTTTGTCCCAATTTAGATTTTCTTCCCTCAGGCATCCCAGCTGGTCATCATACAGAACCAGAAAGAAAACAAAAGCAGTCAATCAAGGGAAGATTTTTGATCCACAAACCAGTAAGGGATTATATATAATTATACAGAAAGAAGATGATGGCAATTTTGGGGTAAGAGCCTAGCCTTACTTCTCACTCATACAAATTAATTTATAAGTTGTCTTGAACAGGCCTAATCTATTAGTTGAAGCTGGGGAGAAAGGTGGTAGCATTTAGTCTTTAAATGTGCTCTGAAGCTCATTTAAGAGGAAAGATTGTTGGCTCCTGAATTACAGATTAAGCAGTATTGCTGTATGTATTTTCCTTTCAAATGTCGGTATGGAGTAGTGTCTTTTGGCAGTGTTGTTGCATTGGATTTCTTTAGCAATCACTTTAAATTATATGCTTTTCAGCTTTAAAGGGAAAGTACAAGAATGGCATGCATCTGTCTTCCTTGTTTTCATTCCAATTACTGAAGTAAGAAATGAGTGTCAGCAGTTTAGGATTTCTTCATTCATGATTTTCTAGTACTATAAGGTACTTTTATTTCAGTATACTTATGTAATTTGTTGTTTTCTATACTGTATGGAACTAATGAGAATGTCTAAGAGTAACTCATTAATTTGGAAGCTTCTTAAAATGAATAAACCTTGAATATTGCGTTTGAAATTGCAGATGGTAATGTGAAAGATACCTTTGAATTGAAGTTCCCTGAGAAACCTGATTGAATTACACCTGCTTTAGTAGTGGCCTGGACTGGATAATCTCTAGAGCCATCTTCCAACTTTAAAATTTCTTTGGTTCCTTGTTGGCTAGGTAAGTGTACTGCTGCATAGCATAAACACTTTAGACAGAGTAAATCAGAAGAATTCACGTTTTTGCAATGAAAGAATAATAGAAAGAAATTTTGTCTGATGGAATATGGAATAATTAGAAGAATTTTCCATAACCTTTTTAGTGCAAGAAAAAGAGTTCAAAGACACTAGAGGCATCAGAGCAAACTGTCAGTATAAAACTGTTAATAGTGTTCACTATTCCTTTCACACTGAAAGTTTTCACAGGTTTCCATCTCCAACCCCTTTTCATTATCTAATATGGAACAGTCAAGAAAGATATTTTAGTGATTATATGGTTTGATAGTCCATAATTAACAGAAAACTGATAATTTTGAACAAAATTTCATGAACAGTGGTAGTTTTGGGGGTGAGGGCTTGCAAACTATTTGGATTTTGTGCAAACTTGCAGTGTTTCATAGAGTTTCTTTGCTGAATACTGTACCTCCCTATGCATTGCTTGTTTATAAAATGTCATACTGAATTATGAATAGTTTTACTGTATACCACATCTGTGGTATTATTAAGACAAGTAATGCAAGATTTTTATTAACAAGCTCTGCAATATTTCTTTGAGTTGTGAAAGTCATAGTTTGTATATGGTCTAATTGATACAGAAATACTGAATTCAGAGTTAATTAATGAATCAATGGCCAACAAGAATGAGTGAATTATAAAACATAGAACCTCCACCAGGAGTCCTGAGTAGCAACCTAGCACAAGGATTTTTTGCTTTACACAAGTTAGGCAACTCTCTTATCTCAATTACAGATTGCTTTGCTAAAAAGCAAAACTTAGCAAAAGATAAAATCAATTTACTGGACCAGTCAAAGAGACTTTTTGAGAATTATTCCCTAAACAAGTGGAATGCTTGTGCATGGCCAAATTTGGTTGTACAATTCTGTTATTTTTGGTGGGGGAATATCCCATTAAAAAACATTGACCAGGTTTTGCATATACTTTAAAATAAATTTACCATGTAAGTGGAGACTGATTATATTGTAACACCTATATACATATATATATATATTTAATTGTTTGCAATCCAAACTGTACTTGGGAATAGAAACTCATAGACAGCCTTACATATTGTTAGCACTTACTTATTGTTAGACAGCCTGTTGTTAGCACTTCAGCTGTTACAATCGACAAAAACATATATAATTATACTAGACCATTCTCTATTCCTACCACTCAGAAACAAACACAAATACAGAGATGAGGTAAGTGATATTGTATTCCAAAACTTGAAAAAGAAAGAACCTCAAACATAACAGAATTGCAGTAACATGAGACAGTTGAAAGACTCGATTTGACTTTCAGTTTGCAAGCACACTTGCATACATTTGCTGGCTATAGAGTAAACAACAAAGGTAACCTGCCGCTGACTATGTACACTCGGTCTACGCCACATCCTGTGAAGCTTAAAATACTGTCCAAGACTTGATTTTAAGCCACCACAGGCAGGTATTAGCATATTAATTTCTGATATTTTCTGAAAGATAAATAAAAAACACTGAATTATGATATGGTATAAATAAAAGAGTTCTGAAAACAATTGAATTAGACTTTCTTCATTGATAAATCTTTATAGCATATGTAATCCATATATGGAGGAGGCATCAGGAAATGTATCACTCCTATTTTTAGGACTATTTACGGTTGCATCTTCTCCCATCATCACTGCTACCAGAATCTTCACTCCTTTTAAGTCAAAGACCTATAAAATGAAGTGCAAACATTATGCTACTTGCTATATAGTAGTCCCATCTTGTGATTAGCAAAACAGTTTGCATACTTATTAGTAGAAAAAGACAAATTGTGCCCTCCATCCCTGTGTGAAAAAAATGAAAGTCAGAGCAGGTAGATGTTCGTGCGAGGCTGATGCCCCTACAATAACCAATGGATCGCAGGGTGGTGTGAGTCAGTCAAAGCAGGTGGCATTCCTGCTGCAGCACCCTGAAAAAGCCTCTGTCACTCACTGCCACCCCAAAAAAGGCTGTGATTTTTTCAGCCCAGAGCTGGGCCAGCAAAGGCACCGCACCGTGGGATGCCGCAGGGAGAGAAGATGGAGGGAGGCGCCTGAGGAGAGGGTGGCCCGGGCACGGGCAGGTGGCGAGGGGATGAAATGGCAGACGCTCCGGGTGCTGGCCGCCCTGGGTGAGTTGAGCACGACCACTCTGCCTGGGGGAGGCCAAGCGAGGGCTGCCCGTGCTGTACTTGAGCAGAGCCCGCCCACACTGCGGTACTGGGCCCGTGGGCGCACGTCGTGTCAGGGAGGTACGCTTGTCAAAACCCAGCGGAGCTGGGGATGCGGTGATGCCTCTGCCTCACGCTGATAAAACAGCGTGAACAGCAAGGTTTATAGGAAAGCTGAAGCCTCACAAATCTTTTTGCGTTGCGCAGTGTGGCTACTCAGATCTTCCCTCTGCTGGCTACTTGGCAGAAAGTGTGCGAGGTGTGTAGACACAAATCTGGGTATAGAGTCATCCTTATGCCAAGGTAAAACAAGCAATAGGTGAGGGACAGTCACCTGGAGCAGGTGTTACTTTCCAGCACTTGCTTGAAAAGGTGAGAAAAACACATTGTAGTGGGTAAACATTATGTGTGCTGAATTGAGAATGATAAAAATTACAAAATATGTTCTTTAATAATTGTATATGATTTATACTTGCTTTATGAAAAGGATATTCATGTGATTACAAATAAGGGGAAAAGCAGCTGGAGCCCAGTTTTGCTTCTTACATTTGTAATGTTCTCTTAATCAGAAGTGGGATTGGGCCTGCCTTCGCTTAATTGTGAGTTGAAAAACAGACACAAAAGGAAACTATGATATATTATAAAATATTTCAAAAAATATATGTTTTTAACTTCAGCATTATTAGAACACTATGGATAAGAATGTTCAAGAAGAACGGTTTACAGAAGTCATTAAATTCACACCTCCTTTGTACAAACAACGTTACCAGTTCATCAAAGACCTAGTGGGGAAATACAAGCCGAAGAAGGTTGGTTTATTTTGTCTTTTTGCATTTTTCGTTTAAAAAAAAAAAAACGGGAAATGCCTAGATAATCTCATGACATAGTTACCAAACAGCAGTACTTTAAGGATTATTGTTAAAAGCAAATTACTGTAGAGGACATTGCTGTGACCCTGTTTTGTTTTTCAGTGGTGCATACAATTAATGTTAACTGATGGGAGGAAGGGAAAAATATTAGAAACAAGAAAAATGCATTACCTTGGCATTCTTGAGGAGTAAGAGGCATTCTGTTTTTAATTTATGATTTAGGAGTATTACGGCTTTTAGTTCTCCCCTCTTTTTGCTTTTCTGGAGATGATAGTTCCCTGTACAACATCAGGATCACATGGATGTCTTCATGTGAGAAGTGACCCCTTTGTTAAAATTATCCCCCACTTCCATCCTCCTAGCCGTATATTGCAGTACTCTTCAGTACTCTCAAAGTAGAAATTAAAGAGTGCTGTGTAATGGTTGCTCTTTTGTAATATGATCTGCTCCCCAGCACCTGCCTCAGGAACACAGAAAACTGAGAATTAACACTCTCTTCAACTGTGAAACCAATTTAACAATTTTAATGTAATAGGAACCATGCAAGCAATTGACGAGAAATGCAACATCTGTGTGCTTACATAATCATACTGCTTGTACCTGCCAAACCACTCCATGAGGTCATGGCATTCTGATATGTTTTTAAATTGACAATATTAAGGAGTACTGTATCTGTATTTAAAGGTCTGAAATTCCTGTTGTAAAATGTGAAATGCTGCCTTTTTTTTTTTTTTTGTCTTGGCGGGGGTGTTGTCAGGATGAGGGGTACTATGTGAGCTCTACTCACAGCATATAGCTAAATTAGAGAATTCAGGATTTTCACCTTCAGAACTGAGCAGTGTTCTTCAACTTTGACTTACAGAGAGCTTGAGAGAGAAAAAAAAAAGTGGTGTGTGTTGCATTCTTCTAACAAAAGGTATCTATTAGATATTTGATGTTGTGATCAGAATGCCCTCAGCCACTTGAACATTAGATGAGGACCACGAAGTTGTATTTATGTGGATCCTTTGCTACCTACCTGACTGCTGGTGAGCCTATTCTAAAGGTTTTGCGTGGCAGTGAAAAGCAGTGGTCAGTGTACACCTATGGCAAATTCATAATTCCTATAGCTTTAAGAGTCAAAATCATACGTCAAGTTATTTTAGGGAATATGCATTCATGTGAGTGTCCTTTGGAATCAGTAGAATGTTCTACATGTACTTGGTTATATATGTAATAACAAAAGGTTACAAACAAACCCTTCAGAATATCTTGTAGGACCTTTATATTATTATGTTTTAAAAGTAATTTTCAGAGTCATGTATTTTGTTTCATGAAACTGTATTTTAGTTACAATTTTCACTTTTTTGGTCATAAAAATGTTACTTTGTTAGAAACATGGAATATATTTTATGAAAGTCTGAAATTACTTAAAGCATTAACATTGTTACACATTGTTTAAAATCTAATTTGCAGGTAGCAGATTTGGGCTGTGCTGACTGTACTCTTCTCTGGATGCTAAAATTCTGCAGTTGCATTGAAGTGCTAGCTGGGTTAGATATCTGTGAGAATGTGATGAAAGAGAAAATGTAAGCTCTTGCATTATTGTGTTAAATTATTTAAGGCTTGACGTAGTGGAATGTGACATCATTTCTTGTCACGAATTTCTAAACAAGGGTAAATGCAGAAATAGCAGCTCTGCAAATGCAGAGCTATCTCCTGGGGACTGACTTGCTGCATTATGGGTGGTGTCAGATTTATTAGGGAGGTTGTGGGCTGCCCTTGCCTATACCATTGCCTCCTGCAGCAAAGCTCTAGGCCATGGTATGGCTCAGCAGGTAAGTACATATGACATATACATAGGGTTTGTAAAGATACTAAAACATTATATGTGGCTGGTATTATTAGTTCTGTTTATGCTCTTATATGATGTTACTTTGGGATCCAAATCTGATCTTTGTAAAATGTGTATGTAACACTCCTTTGACAACCATGGCATGGACTTCATTCTTGTTTTCCTTTTTATAATGGTAAGGTTACCTCATTGTTAGAGGAGGCTCTAAAATTTGAGATTTTTATAATTTTTGGATCCTGACACAGTTTGGTGAGGAATGCCAAAGTTTCTCTTTAAAACTGATTAGCATGCATTTAGTTAACTTGTAGGGTATAGTGCAAAAACCTATGTCAGAACCTTTCTCAATAATGAAGAAAATGGAACTTTTACCATATTGAATGTTCTTATATTTTATTTATCTGATACCTTATATCAGAAAAAAAAAAAAAAGAAAAAGAAAAAAACATACATTTCAATTCTAATTTTTTATTTGGAAAACTAAAATAAGATTTTGGAAAATAAAAATTAGATTAACGTGCTTGCTTAATAACTTCCAAAAAAACTTTATAAAACATGTCTAAATGAGTTTTACTGCATTTCTAGTAGTTGAGCTACTATCAGAATTTACAGCATCTTCTCTGTTCAAAAAGGGAGATTACAGTGTGTTTTGGTTTGTTTGTTTTTCAAACACAGGGGACAACTGCTGGATTAACTGCTCTTTGTGTCCCATTGTAGATAACTCAAAAAGAATTTGCTTGTTTGCATTAGAGTTTTTTTTTTTTTTTTTTTAAGAATAAACTGTTAGGGTATTTTACAAAGTATCAAAATAGGACATATACTAGTACAATTGATACAGTTATACAGTTGACTAGCACAGTACCTTGATGCTGCTTTTTTATACTTCCGTAGGCATAGGTTGTATCCTCTTCCTGGTGACTATTTGCAACCAGCTGAACGATCTCTAACTGTTACCTTGCACCATGGCTCCGTTGCTCATAAAGATCCCTGCATGCTCGGTTTTGACTTGATAACCTGCATTGAATTGTGAGTATCAGGCCAATACACTCCATCTTCCTTTAGCATTTGCTTATGAATGTTTGCAAGAAGATCAGAATTCCAGACTTCTTGCTATACTACTTTTTCTTTGGCGTGATACTTCAGTGTTGTTGACCAAGTTAAGAAGGACTGAATTCCGGAATGTAAGGCCTTAAGTCTATACAAACCTGATTGTCTCTTTGAAGCAGAACAGTAGCAGAAGGTGGCACCTTCAAATTTTGCTTAATTGCATTAAGAAATTGTAGTAATGCGAGTTCATGGTGGGAAAAAAAAATATGAATATGCATGAAAGAACAAAATGCAAGAGAGACTATTCTCAGACAAAAACCAATACTGCTAGTGCTAACATTGCAGACCAAGGCTGAAAATTCCAAGCTACGATAGGGTTTGGGCTGTTGCATTTGTTTGCTTTTGTTTTGTATTTTGACTAGTTATCATGAAGATTAAAAAACTTTTTTTCATGCAGAAACTTATGCTTTACAGAATAGAGCATCTGGAAGAATCAGAACTGGAAAAGTTTCCTGAAGTGGTGTTTGGTTTCATGGCTCCAGCAATGGTTGTGATAAGTACTCCAAATTCAGATTTTAACCCATTGCTTCCAGGAGTGACACCTTTCAGGCACCCAGACCACAAATTTGAATGGAACCGAGCAGAATTTCAAAGGTGGTGAGTTGACTGAATATCATACGCTGACAGCTTTGAATGTTAAATAATGTGAGAAAGGCATAGCTATAATTTCAGTATGGTTTCTCTCTTTGTCAGTGAAGTTTCAGAACTACTGATTTAGTTGAACCTTTTTTTGTTATTACAGTATAAATGGTTAAGAATACTCTGTGGAGGTTGCATTTTATAATGCTTTTAGTCTGGCTTGCTTTTATTGTAATTACTCTGCAAAAATATTTAAAGACTTTGTTTTCTCTATGAGTATTATCACTTATACAGTAGAAGTATAAAGTATGAAATAAGCCATTTAACATAATATACTCAAATAGAAATGCTTCATAAACTACTCAAAACTGTGTTCGCTCTGTTACTTTGGACTTGTGTGTAAGAGTATGCAAGCAAATTCATCAAATATTCATAGCAGAGCATGTGGAAAACAATTAATGATGTTTTAGTGGATCAAGCACAACAAAAAAAAAATCACGCATGATGTATGAACATGACTGAGTTTGCACAAGATATGTATGTATAAGAATTACTGAGATGCCTCAAGGAAGGATATTTTTGGAGCTTTAAGTATGAGAATTTGTGTTGTAAAGTATGTGTATTGCAGTATTCTCTAAAAAAAAAAGTAAGAAACAAATTCAGTTGGTACGTTCTCAAGGAGAACACAGCAGGTAGGTAGAGCCATTTTAGTTCCCTGCCTCCTGGTCCTGTCACTCATTTTGTACTGGTTGTACAGTACTACAAGATCATTTTTCATGTAGATGTCATGTGCATTGTTTTAACTGTGAGCTGGTAGACTTTGTTCCTTCTCCATTTAGAACAAAACTCACTTTTTCCCCCTCCTCTGTGAATAGCCTCCAGGGGCTTTTGGGACGGGTATGTGTGTTTTAAGGGTTCTTCCTAAGCAGTTTTGTGCTCTAAAACTGCTACTTACTTGTACATAGTGGATTTTGGAATGTTTTCAAAACACTGAGTAAGCAACTGGGAATATGCATATTCTATGTAGATATTTTAGAAATAATATTTATTTTTACTGAAGTTATTAATATTAAATAATTCAGAGCATGATAGGAATATGATTGCAGCTGTGATTCAGCAAAAATGTTGACGTTGCTGATCTTCAAGCATGTGAGTAATACTTTTAAAGAAACTGCTTGAGCATTCACAGCATCAGGATCCTGCTTTTCTGAGTGTTTATCGCGTTAAAAGGTGAGTGTTTAGTATGATCAGATTATGTTGTTTTTCTCAGGGCACTAAATATTGCTAGATGCTACGATTACTCAGTGGAATTCACTGGTGTAGGGCCCCCACCGACGGGAATGGAAGATGTTGGGTTTTGTACCCAAATAGGGGTGTTCGTAAGAAAATATTCCCAAACGAGTGAAACTGCTCATTCTGAGAAACCCACCAAAGCAGCTTACAAAACTGTAAGTATTGTTTCTGTTCTTTAGGAGGATGGAAAAAAAAATCTACCTGTGAATTGTTCTTACTACTATTACAATCTGTTACTGCTACTGGGTCTTAGCTTTGCAACACGCCCTAAGTCCACGTGCCCTAATTATATACAGACTTTTAGCTTTTAGATTATTATCTAAATAGTAATATGTATAAACATTCATATTTTGACATGTTATTGCTACCAGCATGAAAATTCTCCCTTCCTCTAGATATACAGTGACAATGTTTATAGAATTGTTCCTGTAATCATTCTTTTCTATCATGTAGGTGTTAAAGTCATTAGCACTTGATACAGATGATTTCAGATGCATTAGAACAAACAACATTATTTTAAGGAAAGAAAACATTTCTCACAGGGAACCTATGTTTTGAAGGACTGCATAGTCTCCTCAGATATATTATTGGAAAGTGGCTGTTTGGGTGAAACTGGCCTGGCAGGGCCTGTCCTGTGTCGTTTGTCTTTCTCTGCAGCATGTGATGTAGTCTGCTGTTTGGTATAACACTTGTTAGGTGATTTTAGGTAATTAGCTCCAAGTTTTGCAGAAGCCTAGGATCTTGCCAAGTACCCCATTCTCCACTGGTACACACTAAGGCTTTATGGCTTTCAGTGCTTTTAGCACTAAAGTTTTGTGTTAGAGTTGTGAAAAATAGTAGGTAGAAATAGGCAAAAAATGAATCCTCTCAGACTATGTTTTTTTTTTCAGGGATAGCTAAACATTAAGTAATAATCTAAAAAGACAAATATATTCTTTCTTTTCATTCTAATGAGGCCTTGAATTATTTGTTTCAGTCAGCATATTACATCACATCTTTTTATATATATATATGCATCTTTAAGTTACTTGTGTATATTTTTTGTAGCTTCTAAAGACATTCCATAGGTTTGAAATCTCACCTATTTGTTACTGTCTTTATCAGAATACTGAAGTACTTCTTAGTCCTCAAAAAAAGAACTAAGGAAATATGTCTAGGCACCTGATATACTGTATTAGAAATTGCTTTCATTATGTTCCTCTTGGACATAGATTCGATATTAACACTACTTGAGTTTAAACAACAGAACCATCATATTTTACTGTTTCTTATGAAAACCTAGCATTTTTTATTTTATTAAGTAACCGTTTTAGAAGAATGAAAGAATATTTTAAAATCTAATTAGAAAGTAATACTGTCATAGACTGTGCAACTTGGTGGTGGTGCGTAGCGCTGCCTAATAAGCTAGTGGGAATGAGGTTGCCTGCATCATTTTCTTAATTCCCTTTTAGTATAACTCAGTGTAGAACATACCATAATTGATTTTGATGTGGCTTTTTTGGTTTTCTAAGCATTTTCTGCCTCTGAAAGAACAGGTTTTCATGTTTTCATGTTTACTCTGAAAACTGGGTAAAAGGCATAATTGCAGTCAATATTTGTTCATGGCAGTTTGGAAGCAGTTCAGAGTCTATTTAGCTGTGGGACTGTCACCAGTTTCTGATGATCAGTAATATGGAAAATAAGAGGATGACTAACAAGAATTAAAGAATCGCAGGGCTTTCATCTGCCTGATCTTCAAGTATAGCTTGCTTTTTGAAGTTATGCTATCTTTTGTAAATGCCATTGTAGTTGTGATTATAATAATATAGTGACATTGTCTAACTTCCTGTAACCTGAAAGTGTTTAAAGCCAAAAAGGAAACAGGATTTAATCCAAAAATATATTGACATTTTAGAAGCCCTTTTTAACAACTATTTGTTGAGATATGAGTCTATGATAATGATGTGTTTTTTCTATGTGTTCTTGTATGTCGTGAAGGTCTTCAAAGCAGTGTATCCAAGTCTTAAAGATGAGAAGTACCTGCAGATTGCAGTGGTCAGTGAAGTTGTTTTCACAGCACAGGTCATTAAGCGAAGTCTGATGGACCATTTAAATTCAGAACATGAGGAGTATACTGATGGTCCTGTTGAAATAAAGTCTAAATTCCAACATTCAAAGAACTGTGTTTCAGAAGATCTTGAAAAACTGACTGTTGAAAAATGCATGGAGCCGTATGTCAGTGGAAATGTAGTTTATATACCTCTTACAAAAATATTTTCTTTTCCCAAAGTGAATCAACTTTGTGGCACACTTGAGAAATTATGTAAGCTTATTACTGGCAAGGTCATACTAAGCAGTGATGGTTCTGCTATGGTAATTGATACCGAACAGAAAAATGAAGAGGAAGAGAATTAGACTGCAGCTTCCTCATACAAAGTTCAGTTAAAGCAATGAAGGTATTATTTTGTTTTATTTTGCAGCTCAAGCCTAAATTAATAGTTCTGGCAAAGATCACTACAGTCTTTTTTTTTTTTTTTTTTTTTTAAAGAATAAAAGCATCAGGGTTAAAAATAAAGGCGGTAATACTCATGAAGAAGCAAAATGTAGTAGTAGTTGTGACTAGACTGTCCTTGGTAATCTTTTGTTGCCTCCAAGGATAGTTGATAACGCAGAACTGTATTGTGATGCTGGATAATATGATTCAAGCATAGATTTAGGGCAGATCTTTTTTCTTAATAGAATAAAATTTGTGGATGCTGTTTCCAAGATGAGCACATAGTCAGCATTAGAGAAAACTAAATAGTATTGCAGACATTGAAATCCATCACAAATGGTTATAAGCCAATAACTCAGGACTAGGGAAAAAACATGTCCTTGAATGTACAGTAGCAGAAATGGGTAGATTTGCACAATTATTTTCTCCAGTTTCTTCTTTACTGCTGTTTGTGAATAACTTGCATGCTGTAACTTCCCAGAAGCTGAATTTGCTTAATTTGAAACTGGTATCTCAGACTCTTATGTTTTTGAAAAGAAAAAAATCTGTCATTATAAATAGTAATCTGGTGCCTGTGTCTGAAAAAAAAAAAATCCCTTTTCATGTGCAGTCATTGTCCAAAAAAAAAAAAGTAGAAGTATTCAGCAGAAATAAAAAGCATAGGTGTTACTGACAGTGACTTGTCTAAGGAGAGCCAAATTGTACATGTGAATACACAGTAAGCACATATTAGACTTGACTTTTGAAAACTGAAATGTTGAAGGGTACAGAGGACTGGCACAGTCTTACAGGTGTAGTACAAGTACACACAGAAGCTTTTTGAGTTTCTTACATGTTACCACAGATATTTCGTAAGGGTAAAGAGATGATTAATTGAAAGGTCTCACTCCTGCTACATTTCACCTTTATTTTCGCAGCTTTAAATGAACAATTATTAGAGAAACTGACATCATGGTTGTCAAACGTGGAAGTTTCAAAACTTCCCCAAAATACCTAATCTTTTTAAGGGTTGACTATATTCTATAAGTATCTGGAATTTGCTTAAATTGGTTAAAGTGAAAGCCAGACATAAAGGGAAAGTTCTCAGTTGAGGAAGGGTTGATCATAAAGAGGCTTGGTTTCCTGAACTTCAGAGAAACAGGAAGGATAGGTAGTGCTCTGTCATACAGAATGATTTTAAAATGCTCCCTTTATTTCTCTTGTAGAATAATTTTCTATTACAGTAGAAATTGTGGGAGAGGCTTTTGTTGGAAAATAGTCTTAATAAACATTTTCTAATAGAATATTTAGAATGTTGTTTACACATTGTGATACCAACCTGCCATTATCTAATATGCCAAGCATAGCCATTTCAGAATAGAGTTGTATTAGTTAATTAGAAAAATAGATATTTTTCACTGCATGGGTTCTATATTTTTGTACTATGGTATTTCCTACTGCCCATGCAATTCTCTCTTGTTTATATTTTGTTTAGTGAGGGGGGGGGAAGCAGAAGATTCCAGATCTGGAATATTTGCCTTTGAGTCTGTGGTTAGCTAATATTGGATTAAACTCTTATGCATATTTGTGAAAAGCAGTGGTTATTGTGCCATATTTAAACTTCCATTTTTGAAACAGACCAAGGTCAATCCACTGTTTTAATTAGGATGGTGAAAGGAAGTATATGCAGACTAAGTGCTTCAGTTGACATGGATAACAGATTTACAGACCAGGAGATAGCACACCCATCTCCAGAAAGAAACAACCTTAGTTTGTTGTAATATTTTAAATCCAAAGCAGATCTGTTTTTCACCTCCTTTGATCAAAATATCCTTGTACAAGAAATACTACTCATTTATTTCCAAAAATCCCCCTGACAGGCATAAGCTTAATTCTTTAATGCATAGAGGATAAGACTAGGTTAAGTACTTGCTCATTTTAATATTTCTTCTAATTGCTTTACATAATGACCCATATTCATTTTTATAGGCAGGAGCTATATATATCATCCCTGCTGCTGATGTTTAGCACTTAAAGGTATGTATTAAGTTGAATAAGCTGCAAAGGGAAAATTTGAAGAGAAAAAAATGACATTTTTCTTTACTAATGTTTAAATTACATTTGCATTCTTTCCATTAAAAATAAACAGATTCTGAAGTTAAGGCATGACTTTATTGAATGTATGACACATGTGCATAATGTACTCAAAAAGATTCCAAACAATCTGACCCATTTAGAATAGTTTACAGAAAATACCACATGTAAATATGAAGGTCATATTCCTCTTACAAAATACACACTACTATGGAATTTCTTCAGCAGCAGAGCTCAATGTGTGAACAACAAAATACTGGAATACAGCTTTATTAAAAGCAGAACTCCAATGTAAACTGTTTATAAGATCTCCTAAGGCAAGAAAATAACTGGTTTCTAGCAGATGAAAAGCCTAGTTTGTCAACTAGCTGTGTATTTTATGACACAGAATACAAACCTGGACTATGGAAATATCATTAGGAATTTTAATCAGAATTAAAAAATATGACCTTGTAATTAATATGTGCTTTTGACAGTTTGTCAAAAGGTTTGTCAGAAGTGTGCCACTGTTCAGAAGTAAAGAAAGCCATGTAACTTAAAGTTTCATGCATCTTTTGACTTGAAGTAGGATTTTGGGGGTTTGTGTGTCTAAGTCCTATACTAGGACAGAAAAAAAATCATGCTTTGAGGAACAGCAGAATACTACCAGTTATTATGCATTTTCTGCTTAAAAGTCCTATAGAGGATAAAACATACAACTCCATAAATACTTTTGAACTTTAGACAAACAGGTAGTAATGGAAGGTTAAATGAAATCAATGAAAACCTTCATTCTATATACACAGACTGAAGAGTGGTGCTGTGTAATGGCACTAAGGGAAAATAACAATTCGCAGTAATTTGGTATCTCAGCCAAAGGCTGGACACAAAGCAATAAAAACCTGTTTTGTAACTTCTTCCCAGGTTCTTTACAAATCAAGATTATTTTGAACAAAATGATAATGGCATCTATTGCCAACTTAGTTTTAATTAACTTCATAGCTAGTGAAGGAGTTTGGGTTACCTTCAAGACAAAGTAGCCCCTGTGGCTGCTCTTTTGTTAGGAAGAACAGACATTATGTTGATAACAAAATGCTGTATTTCAAGAAGAAGTAGATGGAAGATTGAAATATTCTCAGAAGATTAAAATGATTAGTATTTGTAGATGGACAAGAAAAAACAAGCAGCTGATCAATATAGAACCAGTCATCTAACTTCTATTAGTATTTCTTCATGAAGCAGAAAAAAAAATGAAAATTCAGGGAAACAGCAGCTGTGGGCATAGGTAATTCTCACCACCACATTTTAGCATATTTTTGTTTTCCCCTCGCTCTGGTTAGGGATGGCCTAAAGGGCTAAAAAGCTTTTGCGTATCATCTACTCAATTTCAGGGGAGGGTAGAAAAGTAAGCTTTGCTCCACTAACAGTAATTTTGCAGTTAATGATAAAAATGAACATTTTATAGGAAAGTCAAAAGTGGCAATTATTAGGTCCTAAGACCACTTTTACAGAGTGGTCATAAAGTCATGAAAAGTCCTTTCAGTTGACTTGGAAAAAGAAATATCTAAATATTTCCTTTAATAATAGAATGTATGTTGTAGAAATGTTTTTGCACATATTTCTTTGCAGACCATTCACAGCAGCTACAAAACAATCTTTGTATTTACATTTAACCTATTGGAACAGTGCAAAGTAAAGATGATAATAGATAGTAGGAAAAGTACCATAATTGAGAAACAGCTCATTTATGCTTAACAACACTACTCAAATGTTAAACTCTGAAATTTCCTTTAAGATGTAAATAAGCAAGGATTTTAGCTATACTATAAATTTATAGAAAACAATACCTGTTACACAAAGCTTTTCCTACTTCAAACTAGTAAATAGGACCTACAGCTACAAAAGGATGTCAAATACCAAACTGAAAGAAATTTGAAGCTTTCAGAGCTTTGTCTACACTATCTCTGTTTTTATTTAATCCAAGCCTTATTGATACAATAAGTGATAACAAGATTAATCAGTTAAAAATATAGCAGATTGAAGTCTGAATTAGAACCTTCTTCCCTCATATATATTTATAAAAATTTTTGTACCTAATTTTTGAAGAACTTACATCTTTTCTGCCACAACCAACTACTGTGCAAATTTAAATACAGTACATTTGCCTAAATGTAATAATGGACAGATGGTGAAGGAACAGATACTTTATATGAAACAATAGGTCTGTTAAACAGTAAAGCTTTTCTCAGAGTTCTGAGATAACGTATAAAGTGCTTCTTAGTAGAGTAGTTTAGATATTTGTCTATTTTTTAAAGCTTAAGTAGAGCTTAATCTCCCTGTACCTTCCTTTCCCCACAAGGCACCTTCAAAATACAAGCAAAGCAGTAAGCACAAGCAAAGCAGCTGTGAAGGATTAAACTACAAAAGTTCACAGTGATGTAAGTTATCAACTGGCTTGTTAGTACCATCCATCACAGCTCAAGGCTCTGCATTAGTGAAAGTTCTGTGGAAGAAGCTTTAAACTCCAAGGTTTGAAAAAATCACAGAGACAAAATAGTTTTCTGGATAATACATTACTGTGCCTTGGTATTTTGCTGTTGAATCTCATTTCTTTTGTCATTTACACAGAGCCACATGTCACATTTTCATGTGCTTCATCCTCTACACTTCATTTAGAATTACCATCCTATTAATGAATAGTTGATATTAATAGCTTTTTTAAAAGGCATCTGAAGCTAGCCTCTGCTCTTCTACTTTACAATAAGGTTATGCTCAATACTTTAAAAAGGAGATTTTGGATATGTTTAAAAAAATAGCTGGGCTGTTCTGTGGATACCCGAAGTCCTCACTTCATATTCATTTTGATAAAAGGAATTATCTGCTGTATGATTAAAATTGAAGGTAGGATCAAATGAAGGCCAGTTAGTTAATTCGGGTTAATTTAAGATTGATTACTTAAAGGTAAGGCTTCTTTATAAAAGAAGTTAAAAGCAAAGCATATCCTAATTGATCCCCTGTATAAAACACTGAAGTGGGAATATTTATCACGCTTCCACAAAGATATTTCACACAACTTACAAAGCAAGTAATTCACTAACATCAGGTAAAGCTTACAAAACCAGTTTAAGTGCTGACACAAGGCATTTGTGGCTAAACATTGCCTTCATACCACAGAACATTGGAAGCTCTACAAGAGGCATTCCATTAATGAAAAAAGGCACCACCACCTACCCACCCAACTACCATTCAGTTCATCTTGGCATTCACATCTCTTACAGATGCAAACAGAAACTGATGTATCCACTCTGGAGCTTCAGCATTTTTCCTCACTTGGAGCTCTTTAGGTCTAACGTTTTATCACCACTTGTTCATATGCTCCAGATCCTACTCTGAAAGAACATTTGAAAGACATTAGTTCAACTCTGATTTGAATTGAAGTTAAACAATGAATATCAGAACAGTAGGGTACCCCAGAAAAAAAAGAGTGGGAACCTTGCATCAGAACAGCAAAGTCTGAAGGTTAGGAAACATCAACTGTTACCATGCTATTGAATAACCTATAGCATAAAAAATTAAGAAGTTTTGTGTTACATAGTCAAATACAAGGAAAAATAAATAATGCTACTAAGACACACAAATTGTTGGACTTCTCTACAGTTCCTTAAATGTTATTTTTTGAGCAAAATAAGTCAGCATTAAGATACTCAGCTAAGGCTTATTTTATAATGTAAGTTGAAAAATGGAAAGGGACATAAAAACAGTAAGTGTAGTCCTCTTACACACTAAGGTACAGGAAAAGTGTCTTGTGTTCATATCTGAAGAATGGATATACAGAATAACTGTTGTTTAAGATGCAGTACTGTTCAGTGAGACCCATGGATTAATTTTCCAGGCCAACATACCTGTTAGGGAGATGATGGCTTCCAAAAGAAGTGCTTCCACCAGGGCCCACAAATAACCTTAAACCTTCCTCTAAAAATGAAGCAAGTTAAGATATGTTAGCTTCCTTTGATCAGGGCCTAACTAAAACTAAGCAATTTAAATTTTCTAAGTGATTCTCTCTGGTGCAAATATTTTTGACAATGAGAAGCTGAACTTCACAGGTTATAGCTTAGAGGAACTAAATTTTTTTAAAGATTTGCCCATGTTCTTCTCATACTTAAAGTAATCCTTTGGGAAAGTTACTGAAGTCAAGGGTTTGTCCTTTCAATTTCTGAGAGACAGGATCAAACAGAAGATTTATTGATCCATATACATATTCCTTATCAGCACAAGCAACAAGAGCTCTGAAAAAAACTCTATCTGTAATGTTTATCAGCTTTCCTCAGTTCCCTTATTTCTCTCCATACCTTCTGCACTTGAATCTAAACTGAAGTCTTGACTTTGGAGTATTTTTTCAACTACGTCATCTGCATCAACCCTGGTAGCATCAACCCTCTTGAGCTGGGATTCCACAGAATCTTGCTTCACAGGATGCCTGCAAAGATCAATATATTTAGAGCACTAAAAAGTGATACATTAGATTACATTTTACTTCTGTGAGATAAACATTTCAAATTAAATGTACCTGCAGAGTTTTTCTGAGGACTCATCT
This sequence comes from Nothocercus julius, assembly GCA_013398735.1. NCBI lineage: Eukaryota > Metazoa > Chordata > Aves > Tinamiformes > Tinamidae > Nothocercus > Nothocercus julius. Next base: position 1,328,965 of record VZSV01000054.1, read on the forward strand.
TTAACAGATATATCAAAATCGGTTTCTGCTACTTTTAGGTCACTCTCTTCACATGGCTCTAGAATACTTCCAATTCCTGTTGAGGTGCTTCCCACTGAGGCATCTCTCCTGTGGCAGAGGTCAGAGAAACTGGATGACCTAGAGTGACATGTACTGTATCCTGTTAGGAAATAAGAGAGCTAAGTTATGTATTCTGTCAACAGTCAAGGTCATCACTTCAGGTCTCCTTTCAGGAAGATGAAAGTTGTATTTTGGCTCCTTGAACAGAAACTTCAGGAGCCTTTCAAGTGTATGTACACACACACACACACACGGACACAGACACAGAGCAATTCACTTCAACTTGTATTCTATCACATGCTGTTTTCTCTATTCTCAGATAACTATATTTAGCTTGGATCTGCTAGTCTAGATGTTTTGATGTGAGAAAGGTGTTTGTTTTTTTTTTAAACCTCTCCCCCCACACCTTTATTTTGTTTTGCAAGACAGTTCTGGGTATGTTTTTCAAGTCTAGTTAAAATAAGTTTCATTATGGGAATGTCAGCTTCATTTAATGGATTATAATACAATAATAAATTATCAATTTATTTTTGGTCTAATTTTTCCCATATGGGAGAAAACAGCATGAATCTGTCCTCTTAGATAATAAAAAAAGCTACTGAAAACATCTAACGATACACTTCGAAACACATGGGCAGTTCCATGTTCACTACTCGAATTGTGTGGTGACTGAACAGTTTCAAGGCTATAGAGGGAAGCTAGCTGCTTTTCCACAGAACCATTACTAAAAAGCCTCCTCCTACTCATACTTTAAAAAAAAAAAAAAAGCTGACTTGAATGGCAGATTAAATGATACCTGCTGTCCTCTTCAACATACAAATGATACAGGATGGCAACATGAATCCCGTCAGTCTATTCTCTTCATCTAATAAATAACTCTTGCTTTTTAACAAATACAGTAACTTGGTGTGTCACTACTTCTCTTTAAGCTTTATAACTGAGCAAGCATCCATTCATGAGTTGATTTTACACACACAAAAAGGTGAAAATCTTTCAGACATGTTACTTGCCCTGACAAAGCTGTGTCACATCCAAACATGTAATAAATTATGCTTGGAGAGGAAGTTATCCTCCTGACTTGTTCCCCTCTTATGAATCCCTCTCCAAACCTGAAACTCTTAAAAACCTTCAACAGTTCAAGCTTACTTTAAATATATAAAATATATTTATTTTCTACAGTTCTAAAATAGTGGAAGTTGATAAGAAGCAACAATTTGTAGAAAAATTGCTGACAGCTACCTGACAGTTTGGACTGCTGACTTGCATAGCTTGATGTTCTGGAGTGTCCGCATGCACCAAGATCGTCTGGCACTGAAGCACTCTTTGCTGAGACATCTGCAACACATGCAAGTAAGATAACATTGCTAAAGCCAACAGTACTCATACTCTTACTGTAACTGTGACTAGACTCAAATACTATGTTTACCAAATGTGATTAGGGACTTGAAGAGCAAAAGAATACATGTTTTAAGTGAATCTCCCAAAGATCTATGTGCTGCAAAAAACATAATTCATGTTAAGGAGTAAGCACTTCCTTAAATACTGTCATGGAAAATTTGGAATGAAATAAGTTCTTTTACACTGTAGATATTAAAAAGATGATGCTTTCTGTAGTAAAATGAGGTGCTAGAAGTTTTCCAATTTAACTTTCACAGATGTGACTCTAGTTAGGATAACTTATGTTAGGGGGTAGGGCAGGAATTAACATGTTTAAGAGCCTGGAGCTTGTAAAAATAGAATTTCCATCTGTAATAAAGTGTTGTAGTTGATTTGATTTTATTATTTACATTTCAGAGTATTTAAATTTTAAACAACACTTAGAGATCCTACTGTTCAAAAATTACTTTTAAAATGACATTTAAATAGCTTAAAAGGTTTAAGTTGTTTAAGCTTTGGAGGATATGCATAACAGAAGATTAAGAGCCAAATTGAATGATCAGTCAAAATATATATCCAAGACGCATGAAGAAATTTGTCTTAAAGACAAGGAGAGTTTATTAACATTAAAAAGAAGCCAGGTCATCAAGCCCATTGCTCTTCTTTCCTCTAAGTATACTGTATTATAAAAGTCTCTAAATATACTGTATTATAAAAGTAAATGAGAGATTCCTCCAATATTACCTGTGAGAATGTCTTGGCAAATAAACCAAGAAAAGGTCCCTTTGTGGACCACCTTTCAGCATCCCTGTAAGCTTAGAAGTTTCTGTAGGTCTCCTTGAAGCTATGAAGCCAGTTAGCAAAGAATTAACAGCATTATTTCATACCTGCCACTCCCAGATGTATTCCTTTCAAATTCTCTCCACCTTTCCTGTCTTCATGCAAAGATTCTGATTCTCCAGGAATTGCTATAGACATTGTTGTGGAAGGAGGCCTGTAGTAAAAGAATAGTTGAGATTTGCTTCATTTTGCTGTGATCCTTCCAAAATGACCAGTACATAGGCATAACACACTGTGCTTAATCATCTTGCAGCATTGTTTGGCCTGAAAACATAATGCCTAACCTCTGGCTCACAGAGAACTGTGGCTGTTGCCTTGGTACATTTTGCAGAGTCCATCCATTCCCACAGTCCTCTGGAAGGCTCCTAGGTAGCCTTGGCAAGGCTCTTCCTTTTGGATGACTGGTGGTTTTTTTTCCAATCACTTCTACAGCAAACAAGGAGATTCTGGGCTGAAGCCTGCCCCTTTCCTAACAGAGCCTCTGGTACCAACTCCATTCCCTCTAACTTAAATATCATATACTACATGATTTAAGAAAAATGACAAAGAAAATTTCCCTTGCAACCAGTAACAACTAAAATCAAACAACTAGAGTTTTCAATTTTTTGCCTACACTTTTTATTGTCTTATGTAATTTTGACTTTCAGAACAGCCTGTATTGCTCTGCATACAAGTGGTATTTGCTGACATTTTTGCATTTGATGTTAAGTTAACCAGTCTGTACAGTAGTATGTGCCCTCTTAAGTTTGAAAGTCAAGGGGTAGGAAGAAAAACACTCCTAGAAGCTTCCTATGCAAACATACCTATGTGACTTAAACATCTAACATTTTTAAAAGCAGGACTTGAATGCTTTCAGAAACATCACCCCAGATCAACCCTTCTAGACTTCATGAAATGTGTTGCCAATTCCAGATTGGACAGTTGTTTAAAGGCTTATTTTTTCCTTCTACAAAAATATCTGGATTAGATAAATTGTGTTGCTTTTATATCTAAAGTTTGTTCCAGGAAATGATTATATAATCAGTTCAGAAAAAAATGGCGCAACTGAATAATTTCAGTCAAGTTTTCTTCCCTAGGAAGCTAAAAACTATCTAAATATTGATTTCAACTATTCAAATGCCAGACAATGGAGAACAGTAATATACTTTGCTAGCATACAAGACTAATGATTAATTGCCTTTGAGAAACTGTTCATTCAGTACGTGACATGCAGCTATGTTAGTAGGTCTGACTCAAAGTAAATTCATGAGTGTTCAGTAACCAGGGGTAAAGAAAGCTTTGCCCTAACAACTTCAGATAACACCCTTTTGTTATTTGCTCAGTAAGCACGGAAAGAGATTTCACACTGTTATTCCTCTTATTTAAGGGTTAGAAGAGGAGAGGAGTAAGGGCCATTAGTGGTACATAAGGACACCGAAGAATTCCTGCAGTTACGAATCCATCTGCATGAGACTGTTGCAGACCATGTTCTGAGATGCCCTTGGAAATCATGGTAAGGATACGGCCACTACACTAACACAGACATCTGTAGTTGCTACAGAAAACAGTTGTTCTTGATTGTCTTATCAGAACTTGGGGACTAAATTTATCTTTAAGGAATTATCTATGATTTAATCAAAACTAAACCCCCTTCAAATACCTTGTTACAGTCAAGTTTGTTACATGTAAGCCTGATCTAGATAAATTTGCTATCTCGACTTTCTTGCAGAATCCAAAACACAATGACATAGAACTAAATGGTACACATGTATTTAATACAGCCTGCAAGTTTTAAGAGATAGAACATTCCTCATCTAAAACTGTACCTGTGTGTGTATATATGTACACATATATATACACATCAGTACACTTTACATGTAAAATAAAAACAGTGGTGTTAAGAGTCTCAGGTTTGTATTCTGGTATATTTTGTTACCATCTTCAGGTATTGCAGGTTTCCCACACTGCGTTCAGGAAAGCAAATTTCACATGTCCCTGAGCCTGTCCTTTAAATGAAGGGTGTTCGGGTTATTACCAAATACCTCTTATGACACAAATGCCATTTAAGATACCAGGTTAGTCATGCATTCTCCAGAAGCAGGGAGCTCGCCACTTGCACTGTACAACTAGTCACCCGCTAAGCTTGTGGGCTAAAAAAATGGCTTATTAGTCTAGAAGGAAGGCAATGGTTTCTCACATCTGCATTTTCCTACTACACATTTTTCTGTCTTTTGTTTAGTTACAAAAGCTAACACTCACTCTAGCAAGGGAAATCACACTGCCTTAGCTACAAATTATCCAGAAGGAAGACAGAGGCCTGAATAAATATAATATACTTTCATGAGCAGCTACCTCCCACCTCAGATGTGACCTCCTCTATCCTCAAGTCGCATGATATCTTTGCTGCAGAAAAGTGCTTTATCCTGTACCTTGTAAAATCACACTGATTTTTAAAATAAGGCTTTTAAAATCATCTAAGACATGTGACCAAGACTGTAAGAATACATTTTCCAAACACATGCTTTAGGCAAATTACCCCTGAACTAGTATGTGCAGTTAGACTTAATGCAGGAACAGTGTTTCCCTTAAGCAGTTACTCTGTTACCCACCAAGATTACAAGGGTACAAATCAATGTATTTTCGAGCAAGCATAAGTATTTCGCATCAAGAAAAACTACTGCACATTTATACTGGTATTTTTACCATGCTAGCCATTGTAAAGAGTGTGCGTTGGCACTTTTTTCTTGAACATTGTTTTCAGATTTGAGAGTTTATATGCCAATTACAAGTGCAATTCTGAACATGGGTTAACTACAGAGATTTCACTCTCCCATAGAGATTTCAAACTTACATTTTGAAACATGGGTCTCCAGACATTAGCTGCATATTGATCAAAACCTACAAATCAAGAAAATAAAATTTATTGTAATATATTTAAATATATTTAATATATAAAAGGCCTATGGTATATAGTCATATCACTAAATTATACTTGTCACAAATCTTTCATTGAATAAAACAGTATCACATGTGCAAAATTATAAGCTACTTAAACAAGAATTTACATTCTTGATCTTATTACACATGGACATCCCACAAAAGAGCATACAGTTGCACTTACTTACAAGATTCTGTAAAAAGATATGTAGCTCAAGGGAGAAAAAACAAATCTTTCAGTCATTAATATTCAGTCTGTTTTTCCCTGAAGTCAAAAGAAAAGGTCTGTGTACAACCAAAACTTCTTTTGAAACAGTGAGTCAAGTATATCCTTTGTTTCCCAAGAGTGTTCAGCAAACTACCAGCACACAAGAACTGGATGTGCTAACATCAGAAATAAAACAAAAGCCACAGAGGTAAAAAATGCCATAGGACAACAATGCATTGAGAAGGCTTTTTGGCTGGGTCAAAGCTATCAATTTACAATTTTCTGGCCAAAGTCTATGATCGCCTTTAAGTAGAAAGTGCATGCCTAAACAGTATACTCAGTAGGATAATAAATTAATCTTAATGTTTCAGTAGGGAAAGAATTAAAATGTGCTTGTGGCATGGTATATGCTGTTATTTTCAGCTTTACCCAGATTATATCACTGTTTAATCTACCTGGGCAAATAGGACAGAACAGCATGGTGGTTCTCTGCTAGAATAGAAAGGAAAAGTCCGAGAATACAAGACCACATTGAATACTGTTTATATATAAAGCAAGCCAATTAAGAGTCACTTTTAGACCTACACAGGAATTTGAAAAGCTTTCAAGATCATTTTGCATTTTACATGATTTTTACATTTTCACTTCGTTGTGCTTCAGTACTCTTTTTTAATCATTGTTAGACTACAAATACCTTTTGAACACTTTTTGCTACAGCTCTCTAGTTTGATTTCCAAGAGCAGGACAAATTCTATTTTAGACAGTATAGATTTTATGATTCTTTCTAAACAAGGCTAATTTTCACCATATATCACTAACTAGTTTTCAGAAAATGTTTTAAATCTCATTAGATGCTTGATACCATGTTGGTTTTGGTTCAATAACTTCTGGATTTCTACTTGATTAATAAGAGTATGAAGAAGAAAAAAAATTACTTTGAGAATGGAGTTATCCTGCCTTGTATTTTTGGTATCATAACCTTCCAGTAAACAGCGCCGAGTGGTATTTCCCGATCCAGCAAACTCTGCTAGGTTTAGGTCTGCAAAGCCCAGCTATGAGGAGAAAATAAAAATGTTAGCAAGCCTATTGCTAAGTGAGAGCATCTGCTGCATGCACTGCACTGGGTGACAGTCAGCAGCAGTTTCTCTCAAAGATGAAGATGATGCCAATTACAGGGAGAGGCCCAAGGCAAAAAGCAGAAAACAAGCTTTGAACATAATGCTCACATAGCTGTATTTTTAGTTACAGATGGGGGGGAAGAGGTCTTTCCATATTTTTAGCGGTAACACATGAGCTAATTCATAAGCAAGATCAGGTGGTGTCTCTTTACCTTTGCATATGCTTTTCCTCCTTTTAACTCCTGGGGGGAAGAAAAAAGACACACTAGCAATTATGCAAGTCAACCATTATGGAAATATACTGACTCAAGAAAATAAAGAACACACACACAGTAAAAGTAGTTTAAGTAGTTTTCTATTAGATGAACACACATTTCTAGGCTAACACTGTGGTCATTTAGAACTCTATTAGTAAACTCCTTGACACACCCCAGCAGGAGACAGTCACCTGCTGAGAAGAGGGCAGTGCCTGAGAGCAGCACAGCTTGTGGCTTCTGCACAGTTTAGCCCCCAATGGTAGAAACTACTGCACATAAAAATGCTAGCACAACTCAAGGTTTCTAAGCGTACTGCTGCTTGCTAGAAATATCTGTCAAGGACTTGACAGTGACTGGTAACTCCTTTACTGTCATAAATGGATAATAAATTTAATAAGAGCAGTAAAAAACATAAATTAGTCAAGCTAAGGCAATTAATAATAAAATTACTGCCTTTTTTTTTTTTTTTTTTTTTTTTTTTACCAGAACACTGGATTGGTAACAGCTAGAATTTCTTTAATGAGGCCCACCAGCCATTTTAAAATAAAAGCAAACCAAGTGAAGCAACAGTGGGAAGAGAGGAGGGAAGAGAAGCTGCTTACCTTTCGTACCGACACCCTGCAGATGCAGGTATCCAGAACCCCTGTTGCAGCACTGGCACTGATTTTACACATAAATAAAAACTTCTTCTTCCAGCGGACACAGTTTGCCTGAACCACCTCCCTGTAAATAGAAAAGATGCACTTTTATCAGTTGCATGTACATTTGGTACCATAAAAAGCATAGGACATTTTTAGAACAAAGACTTTCTGCTTTTTATGAAGTACTACTTAGTGCAGAGCTTGTTCAGAAGCCTGAATAACCATCCTTTATTCTTCTCTTGTGTAGAAAGACTAATAACTGTTTCACAACTTGGACACAACATTAGATCTACATAAAGATTTACAGATAAGAGACCCTGATTTTGTGGTTTGCTGAGGATGAGTGACATTTTTCAGGATATCAGCTCCCCAGCACACCCTTCCAGGCTGCTGAGCTTTGGAATGCATGCAAGGAGTCACTCTTGGTAAGGAGTTTTTCAAACACAGAGAAAAGGAGCATCATACAGACAGAACTCAACAAATTTGAGGACAACAAAGGCTTCAGCTACATATTGGGAGCTCATCATTTGAAAGCAACAGAGAAGGACTAATGGTTAAAGCTTAACAAATCCATTTAGATTCATCTAGGGGAGTTTGTAAGCCAACAATACAATGCAGTTGAGAAAAAAAGCAAAAAAAATGCAGCATGCTTTTTGCTTAAAGCTCAAATAGATCACATTATTCCATTTCAGTAACACTAGCTGAAATTCAGTTAACTCCAGAATGAAGAGGTACAGAGAAGGCAACAGGGCTTTTGGATCTTTTGAGAAAAATTAACAAAAACTTGGTATATGTAATCTTTCAAAAATGAGGATTGAGAAGAGGTAAAGTTAAAGGAAACTGAATGATTAAACCTGGGAGAGACCAAAAACTATTTAAGCTAAATGTTAGGCAGTCAGGAACCAAAATTGGACATAAATAAAACACTGGAAACTGCAATTTAAGAAGTCTCTACTCACAGGGCAAGTTTCTAGAATAGTCTTCAAATAGGAGGAGTAGAGCAAAAAGTATTTAAAAATTTCAATCTTTCAGTCAAAGGGGACATAAGACTGATGACCAACAGCTTTTTGCAATGCCACATTTTTAAGTTTCAAAGGAGAAAGTGTGATCACTTTTACCACTCTAATCACTGATATTTAAGCAATATTCATCCTTTTTTTTCCTACTAGATTCCTATGTTTCATAATAGCTTTCTACAGAGCCTTATTATTGAAGATCCAGTCTGACATCTTTAATGGGAGATAGATTTATATGGTCCGGCTTAAATCAAACTCTAATGAACTCCTATCATTTACGGAAATACTATGAATCAAAAGCATCGCTCACAGGCACTCATCTGCTATGCTGGCGAGACTGACATCTATAGCACTCACTGGCACTTAGCCCAGTAGGAACAAATTGGCCTGCATAAAATGAGTCAGTTTAACGTCCATAACAGACTAACAGATTCTGATGATACAAAACTGACTCATTCCAGCACGTGGCCTAAAAGGAACAGGCTCTGTATGCCATGATCTACCTTTTATCCATTATGTTTCCCATATGCAGAGAGTCTTGTGCTTTGGAAAAAAAATCCCAAACTCCTCAAAGCTATTTAAATCCAGCACCAGAATCTTAAAGGGGCAGATTTTAAGACAAACAGGTCCACTACTAGAAAGAAGGTCAAGCAAGAAGAAAGCCAAGTAGCATACAGGATATTTGTCAACTGCTAACATTTGTTACCCTTAGAGGTCGTTAATACTGCTCATGGTACTTCTTATGGCAGTTACTCATCTTTCAAGAAAAGTCAATTATATCTCAACTTGATCGTCACTATCAAGCAGAAAACATCCATTTGTATGGATAACTAGATCTGCATATTTGCAGGTTTTGTACACTCAGAGCAACTCCTGAGTTTATAATTTTCAAAATAGTCTTCCACCTCATGACAAATTACATTCAAAGCAGCAAAACACTAAATACAGCATGTCTACTTCTAAATGCAATATTAACATAATATCTGCTTGATAAATGTAGTTGTACCCTCAACTTTTATGAGCCTGAATTTAGACACACCAATATAACTGCTTTTATCATTGTTCAAGACAATGAGATAACATAAAAGCCCGACACTTCGGGAAGGCAGACAACATTTTAAGGGCTTCTCAATCTGCTTGTATCACAGGTCAGGACTTCCTGAGGCAGAGTTAACTTAAATATTAAGTAGGATTATCAGAGCTTTAACTTTAAGTTCTCCTGCAAACATAGTTAAAAAAACTGAAAACATTTATCAGTTGTAGATATAATTCTTGCAAAAGAAAATAAAGCAAAACCAAGTATATGCCTTCCTTTTCATAAGGAGCTCAAATACTTACTGTCAGCTTCTTTCATAGCAGCATTAAGCTTTAAACAGCAAGGGAGTTCAAAAAAGTTTTAAAAACCCATCACCCCAGAACATTTCTCCTTAGAATTCCATTACATAAAGTGTATGAGCATATACTTAAATGTTAATTTTTGTGTGAATAAAAACACCAATAACTTACTCCCCTTAGATTAAAATGACCAAATAAGGCACCCAGAACTTTAAGAGTCCTATCTAAACTTCAAAGGCTTTTTTTTTTCCCCTCCTCTCTCCTCTCATGTACAAGACTTTTGGGGTGGGAGGTGGAGAAAAGAAAAAACAGTTACATTGATTGGTTACTGTGGAAGTGAACCCAGATAGCTAGGCATAGGTGCCAAGAAGTTACAGAGCATGTTGGAGAAGGCTTTCCATTATGAGTCAGTTTCCTGTGAGCCTCACACAGTAACTTTACCACATACAAAGCAAAAACAGTTGCTTTATGAATCAAAACAAGCCTTAGATACTAAGATGGATTCAATACATACTAGATGGCAATGCTTCAGTGCAATTTAAAGAGGATGCTATTAGTAAGACATAGCCAAGAATAATGCAAAGTAGATTATTTTCCTCATAAGCCATACTTCAGAATCAGTTTAAGTTACTATTATTTTTACAAATTAAGTGTTTTCTCTTTTAAGGGACAAGTTCACATTGACTAAATTTCAAATGTAAGACCTTGATTGTGAACAAAATCCTTATTCTGTCCCCCCAGGAAATGTCAAGTAGTTTGGCAGTATGATCCTCAGAAGAAAGCCATTCTTCCTACACAGTCTCCTTGTTCGGTTTAGACACATGCAGTTCAAGTGTCCAACAGGCTGGTTTACGCACAACATTTTTCTTTTAGTGTCTGTACTATACACACAAACATAAAAATGTAAACAATAGGATTTTTAGTTTAACTTGAAATCTTTCCTTCTCCTAAGTTAATAAAGGAAGTAAAAAACAGACAAATATGAAGAAAAAAATCACTACTGTCCTAAAGGAAATAAAGGCTTTACCACCTGATTTATACATATAATTCTATGTATCCAGTATGCATACCTTAACTGTCCATCCACCTAGCAGTACCAACCCCATGATCTTTAAAGAAGAGCAAACTAAAAAGGAACAAAAATATTCAGTATAACTCTTTTGGAATACTAAGCTGTGCTTACAGGTGTTGACTAATTAAACAACTTTTTAATGTCTAGAACACACAAAAAAAAATCACGTTCTTTATCAAAGAAAACAGTCAATTACAAACACAGAGCTTCAATGCCTCATCAATTTCAGCACTAAGCAAACATCCGGCTTCACGGGAAGAGCTCCACATGTTTACAAAGCACTACTACCTTTGATACTAGGTGCAAAACTTCTGCTGAGCAATAACTTCCTTTTCAGTGTATTTAGGATCACAAAATCATAGAATCATTAAGGTTGGAAGGGACCTCTAGAGATCATCTAGCCCAACCTCTCTGCACATGCAGGGTCACCTAGAACATGTGGCACAGTGCTGCATCCAAGCAGGTTTGGAAGATCTCCAGAGGAGACTCCACAACCTCCCTTGGCAACCTGTTCCAGGGCTCTGTCACCCTCACTGTTAAGAAATTTTTCCTTAAGTTCCTGTGGAACTTTTGGTGCTTCAGTTTGTGGCCATTACATCTATCAGCAGCCACCACTGAAAAGACACCAGCCCCATCCTCCTCACTCCCTCCTTTGAGGTACTTATAGACAGTAATGAGGTCCCCTCTCAGCCTTCTCTTCTCCAGGCTGAACAGGCCCAGCTCTCTCAGCCTTTCCTCACAGGGCAGATGTTCCAGGCCCCTGATCATCCTTGCAGCCCCACGCTGGACTCTCTCCAGCAGCTCCACATCCCCCTTGTACTGGGGAGCCCAGAACTGGACACAGTACTCCAGGTGTGGCCTCACCAGGGCTGAGTAGAGGGGCAGGATCCCCTTCCATTGACCTGCTGCAGATGCTCTTCCTAATGCACCCCAGGATCCCATTGGCCTTCTTGGCCACGAGGGCACTGCTGCCTCATGGTCAGCTTGTCATCCACCATGATGCCCAGGTCCTTCCCTGCAGAGCTGCTCTCCAGAAGGTCAGTCCCCAGCCTGTACAGGTGTCTGGTTATTCCTCCCCAGGTGCGGGACCTTCCACTTGCCCTTGTTGAATTTTTACTTATAACCAGGTTAAAGGTTTGAACTAGCAACATTTCATGCCAAAGTATGAATAAAATATCAAGTATGCATAAACTAATGATACTGTGGAAATAGAGCTGCTTTGGAATACTTCTACTCATGGAGGGGAAAAAAATCAAAAAGGTGAAGTGGGAATCTAGCTACTGTCCTCAGCCATCTAAGGAACTACAGAAACAGTGGAGCCAGGCTCTTCTCAACAGTGAAGAGAGCAAAGACTAGAGGCAATATCAAGAGAAACAGCAATAAGACGAAAGAAGATGAACACTGAAGGAGGGGAACAGGTTGCCCAAACAGACAAAGCCTTGAGCTGCCTGATCCACCTTTGAAGTTGGTCAGGCTTTGAGCAGCAAGCTGGTTTGCATGACCTCCAGCAGCCCCTTTCACTCTAAGCAACTCCATCATTCTAGGGAATTAACAGAAAGAGTCTTTAAAACACAAAGTCATCAGCTTATGGTATGTATTAATATATTTTTTTCACTTTAATACATGTCTATTATACATCTGTTTTAAGAAACTTTTTCCTGAAAACCTAGCTGCTGCCTCTTATGAGTACTTACCTAGCTACAGTAATGGGAATCTCACAAGAATGAGATCTTTTCATATCTATAACAACAAGCCACATTCCTGCAAAGTGTGATTCATACAAAAATTTTCTTATCTACTACTGTGGCCCAACAGAGCCCCTCTTCAGGTCTGTGCTTCTTTAATATGTATTACTCCTTTGATTTTCCCTTCAACCTATTTCAGAGACTTTCCTCCTCATCTCTTATTATTTCCATACCATTACTCTTGTGCCTTTCTCCTTGAACTCTGCTATTAATATTTTAGCCTTCTTGTTCTCTTTCAGCTCTGTCTAGAATATCCACACCAACCCCCATATATCAAGTTGCTTTCCTCAAGAATATTCTCTGATTTTCTTTCCACTCAGCCCACTTCACAGCATCTCTTCAGCCTTTCCTTAATAGTTCCAGAGAAATTTCATGAAAAAGGAATGTCCCAATTTGTTTACAGAACTTCCCCTATTACCCTTTTATTCCTACAGGGAAGAGAACACCTGGAAGCTGCTGTTTTGCAATCACCAACAGACTCCTCACAACTGAAAAAAGATTAATGGACATTTGGGAATCTGAAAAGAGCTACAAAATGGCAAGTGAGGATTTTTAGCCTACCACCCATTTGCCTTCCCACACTTTGAAACTTACTATGTTTTGTTCCTTCAGTTGCAAACCAGGCTACAGCTGAACCAAGGCTGAAGGCTACCAGGTCATCCATCATACAGAAAAATGAAAGTAATAAGGACAGTATTTCCACATGACAGTTTTTTTTTTGTTTTTTTTTTGTTTTTTTTTTTTAAGTGTTTCTATATAGAAACAAGAAGCTGTTTAAGCAGTATAACTCAGGAGAATTTCTCCCTGTAAATGCAGTATCAGCAAAAGGATAAACAATGATTAAAAGGCAATTTGAAGAGTCCAGTGAAGCAGAAAATGTGTTTGCTGGAGACAAAAGACAAACGTAGTTTTAAGCAGACAAGAAGGCAGCCAAGCATTACTGGAGGCAAGCGCGCAATGTCTGGAAGATCAGCTGTCAAATTCTACAGCAAAAGTCCTGCTTATTCTACCCTGTTACCTGTTAGAGATAATATATACTCATGCAAGTAGTGCCAGAGTTAGAGATTGTCTCAGAGCTTGGGAGCTCATTGTCTAAAAGAGCCTCTCTTGTGTAAGATTAACTTGTGTAAGATGAAAATGTTTTGACAAAAACAGAAATCAAGCTGCAATTTTCAGATATCTTCCCTCACCCCACTCATCACACAACTGTAGATTATAATCAGCTTATTTTTGATTGCTTTGAGTGTTACTTTGTAAGAGGAAGGAAAAGAGAAACATCAAAAGTGTAAAAGTATCAGAAGTCAGATACCATTAGAGACATGCAGTCAATTTTTGATGCATTTACACAATATTTTAGGATAAATTCATATATTACTTAGAGAACTCAAGCACATGTTTCAGAAAATCTATTTTATAATGCTATGGAGTTGACCACTTTTCGAATATGACCATCAGCTCAAACTGCAACTAACACACACCAAGTAGAAAGCAATGGCCATGCTGTTCAATATTTTTCCAATGCCATTAGTCTGCCGTTAACTTAATTTCCTTCCTTATTTATTCTGACCTTTGTTGAGTCACCCCTCTGAAAACCCATCTGTTAATTCTTAAGCCAAGAGCAAAGGCACTCCCTAAATTGGCACCGAGGGATCACTACTGCCTACAAGGCAATCACAACCCTCAACACTTTTCAGTCCTTCAGGAACAGATCAGTAACACTTACAAGGGTTTCAAGATACCAGCCATGTTTCAATGCTATTCTTATTTTTAAGCCATCTTTCCACACACTCCCCCTCCCCCCCAAAAAAAAAAAAAAAAAAAGAATGTTTATGTGAGACCAGCACAGTGCTCGACATGGTCACACTCTCACTGGAGCTACTGCCTCAGGTCTCACCCATTTACATGCATGCTGGTAGAGGTACACACATGTAAAAATCCTGAAAATCTTTCAAGACTTTCAAACTTGTCCATAATGGAGCAAGGCAGAGAAGGCTAAGATTAAAGCAGCACATCCCAAGCCACCAGGCCAGCTCAAGCTTAAGTTATTTAAGCTACAGAAGGTGCCTCAGGTGCGAGTGACTTCAAGGCAGCAAGAACTGCAGGAAGACAGGAACAGGGCAGTGGTGCCTGAAGTCCTGATTATCCTCATATGCTGCTAATGAAACCACTCACAAGAACACTATATTATTAAAAATAATCATAACAACAACAGTAATTAGGAATGTGAGTGAGCACTGATGTACTGAAGACCCTCCTACCTTACAAAACACAAACTGATACATTGCATTTTGGTGCTCTTCATGTCCTCTGATTACTCTCAATTGTGCAAAATGAAAACGCAGTTTAGAAAGGGCTGCAACAGAAATATAAGTTTCAGTAAGGTAATTTTTTTGTTGTGGAAGTGTAGCATTTTCCAGCAAGCGGTGACTCCAGTGGGGACCCCCTGCAGTAAGCGGCACCACAGGCATCGGCGCAGCGGGAGGGTCTCCTTTCCTGCCCGCTCCAGGGAGGCCCCTCCGCTCCGCGGGACGCAGCCCCGGACGGAGCCGTCGCCAACGGCCGCCGCCAACGGCTGCGGCGGCGGGAAGGGGCCGCGGCGCGCGCCGGCACCCACCGGGAGGACTCTCCGCTGAAGCTGCCGCCGTCCAGCAGGCGCACCTTGCAGAAGAGCACGCCGTTCACGAAGGGCACGGAGGAGAGCTCGTCTAGCTCCAGCTCCACGCGGAACTTGAACTTCTTCTTCTTTATCATCATCATCATGGCCAAGGCCGCCGGCTGTCCCGGGCTGCGCTCAGAGCCGCGCGGCAGCCGCCCCAGCTCCCATGGCCGGTGCCGGGCAGCAGCCGCCCCACGAGACGGGACCGGGACGGAGCCACAACGGCTCCCGCCTCGGCCCCGAAAGGCAGCGCCGCCCCT
>VZSV01000054.1:1344505-1407029 GCA_013398735.1 Nothocercus julius
GCGCCGCGCGGCGGGAAGCGGCCAGCGGGAAGCAGCAAGGAGGGTGTCCGCGCGCGGGGCGCCTTTGTACGCGGAGCGTTCGCCAGGGACACGAAGAGCCGCGGGAACCCTGGCTCCAGCCTCCATTTCCCTTCCTAACAAAAATCACCCCAAAGCCCCGAGCTGTCACCGCGTCTCTTACTCGGAGAGAGACAAACAGCTTATAGAGATCTCAGGAATGTGGCCGTGACCTGGGATTTCCTCCCGCAAGAGCATTTATTTAATCTTCTCCGAACGCTGCAGTAGCCTGCAACAGGCTAAAATCTGTCGTAGGAGGCTGCTCCTTGGCTGCTGCATTCATCAGCTCTCTGCTACATGAGACAATGTGAAAGACTTTCAGCACCTGATAGAAATCAGCAGAAGTATCATTTGTTCTATCTGGTTAGTATCAAGTTATAGCAAGATGGTCTTCTTTTCCAAATTAAGGAGCTTTCCGGTGTTTTCTTAAAAACAGATATTTCAGGCTCGTGGGAAGGGGACAGGTCTTGTACATTAAGATCTGAAAGAATGAGGACAAGTGGGACTTCGTGTCAGATGGATGCTCTACTCAGAATGAGGAGGAGACTCTGGTGGTTGGGTGCTTAATGCAGGTCATTTTATTTACAGAAGGCTCTTGAAAGTTTTGCTGAATTTCTAATTAGAAATGTGATATAAATGTAATCGGTGCAACTATCAAATAATACCTTAAAGGAAGAACTCACGTAATCTTGGCCTAGGGAAGTAGGTCAGCGACCATCATAGATTATTTAACATCTACAGATGAAGATATATTAAGGGAAAAGTTAATTGTAATAAAATGGATGTATACATTCTCGAAGCACCGGCCCCAACCAAGGACTTTGCCCAGGGACTATATTTATACTTGGAAATCAGATTTGAAGTCAAGTCTCTTACATGGAGGATCTTGATCAAAAGGAGTCAAAGTCAAAGGTGTCAGAAGCATAGATTCTAAATATACACAGAATCTTTAATCAAAAGATGCTCAAAATAGCAGTGGAGAGAGTTTTTTTTTTTTTTTCAGAAAAGGATAAACACTGTCAGTAATGCAATAACCTCACATTGTCAGTGACATAAAGCTTCTCCTGCATGTGTAAAGCTCAAGAAGCTTTATTTTGGGAGAACCTCATAAATCTTTAAAGAAACCTTATTACTCAAGGAGATACAAAACCTCAAAGATTCTAGGAAAAAAAAAAAAAAAGTGTTTTCGAAATACCACAGTTACATCAGGATAAAAAAAAAAATTAAAGGCTGTCTACCCTCCTACTGAGGAGTATAAGATTGCGGTTGTGAGGTGGAAGAAGTTTGGAGGAAACTCTAGAGACAAGTGGCCGTATGTTTGTCTGTGGCCAGGCTTTTAAAGTCTTCCCCTCCAACACCAGTATATCAGTGTTGGAGACAGGGCACTAAAAGGCTCTGCCTACCTATTTGCTTTCTGCTGCATCATTTGCCCCCAAGATGCTCCCATTTCAACTTGTAGCCCTTCTGGGAATAGCAATGTCAGGAAGGACTTTGGAACATTTTCTTGCTTGGGCTCTAGAGGGATCACTGGTCTGTTCCAGCACTGGGTCTGGATGGCAGCCTGAATGCAGATCGGTGCTTCCAGCAGGATTCAATCCCAAGCATGCTATCTTGTGCTATCTAAACAAATTAATTTGGACATCAGAAACTGTAAATAGTCAAGGTAGCAGGCAATCTCAGGGGTATCTAACTGGAATATGGAATATAAGTGTAAAAACCCTAATCATGATGCTTCTCATTCAGCTTTTTAAGAAATACATGGTGAAGTTTCAGGTCTCCAAATAGACATGTACATTTTTAGTATTAACTGACATGAGCAGCCCTACCAATGACCCTCTGAAGGATTAGGACCATAATATTACATGGTTATTAAAAGCTATGTTGTAAAGCCCAGCTTATAGCCCCAGTCCTATGAAATGCTCCATGCCCTCCACAATGGCTACATGAATGTCACAGGAAAATCAGTGTCTTCCATGTCACAACGCAGCTGAAGTGGCACTAACAACATCATTTTCTTCATTTGTAGACAATATTCAGGTGCCAGTTAAGAAAATCATGTGAAAATTATAAATAGAATGTGAATTTGTCATAGTATATTTTATTAGATAAGATTCCAGAACATACATTTGCTTTGAACACATTTTATGCTAATAGTTTAAAACTGAATTAAACCTATATAATAGTGAATTAATTATTATTGAAAATAATTCCTTTCATTCCCCCCCCAAAAAAAAAAAAAAAAAAATCTTTAATTTTAGCCTTCTAAATACCTATGGCATTTGCTTTGTAATTATATCATCCTGTATGTGTTCTGAAGATTGCTACTTCAGGTGACATAAAACTGATGGACATAGATCACTGACAATTTTCTTTTTTTGATCTAGTACCAGAAATGGATTTCATCTTATCATTTCTGCTCAGCTTCACTGCAGACACTGAATCATGCAATTCAGCTGATTTATCTTCTGTCTATCAGGCTATTAATAAAATATATTAAATTTCAAATGTCTTAGAGGAAATGCTATAAATATTGTAAAGACTAAGTGGATAGTATTGATGTAATTTAAACATGTATTGATATATATAGTATTAAAAACTCTTTTTAACAAATGCATATATTTCCAGATATGTTTCATATTACAGATATTAACAGTGAATAAAGTTGTGTATCATTCAATACAAATAATGTCATTAAAGTGTGTTTTGTTAAAATAAAAATCCTTTATTTAAAATACACATATATATACATATATATACTTTAAATCTCCTAAGGTAAGGATATTTATTGACATACAGATATCCCGTGGACCAAGGAAATGCAATTTGTACTGTGAAGCCTGCACCACACACAAGTTAAAGCAGAATCTACCCCTATATATGAATACAACTCTGTAATCATCTGGCTCCATCACCTGTGGCTGCTTTTACCACCCAGCTCCTAGCACTGTAGCATCACCCATAACGCAGAGATGAGGGATGCTGCATTTATGCAAGTCAAACCTGCTAACACTAGCTTTCTTTCTGCTTCAGGAATAGAATGAGTTTCTTAACTGCTTTTACCTTGATTTTTCAGCTATTAACAGTGTATTTTCAGCCATGTGTGTATATATATGCATATGGCAAAGTGTTAGTGCCTAATGCTTGGAAGCTCCTGTGAGTGCTTGCATATAGTTGTACCTTAGGTTGTTTGGGAACATATGGATGACATTAACGCACGAAACTCCCTGTGGTTTATTTAAAGCTATGCTTCAGGTGTGGCACTGTTCACTGAGTGGTTTACATCAGAGACAGCGTTAACACGCGGACATAATACTTAGCAGGACATAAAAGGAGAGGAAAAACAAACAAACAAAAAGTAATCGCAGCCATGCTTCCCAGGAGAGTGACGCTGCACACTGGAAGCACTTTGGTTAATTACTGGGAGATTCAGAAAGGCGCGTTCAAATTTACTCTGGAGGAAGCGTGGGCGACCATTGACCCCGCCCCTCGGCCGACCGTTAGCCGCCCATGCGTTCAAATGCCAACGGCTGCGCAGGCGGCCCCGCCTGCGCTGCGGCGCGGAGCTACGTTTTTTTTCTCCTCCCTCTCTTCCCTCCCTTTTCTCTTCCCTCTCTTTTCTCCTCCCTCTGGCGGGTGGTGTTGGCGGCCCCGTCCTCTCCTTCCTGTCTCGCCGCCGCCCAGCCCGGGGAGCCCCAGCGCCCCGTGCTCCTTCTCGCCGCTGCCGCGCCATGTTGCAGCAACTGCTGCGGCGCTGGGCGCTGCCCGTTGCCGCCTGCGAGGGCGGCCGGGACGCGGACTCGCGCTACGCCAACCTCTTCAGGAAGCTAGACCTCAACGAGGATGGGCGGGTGGACATCGCCGAGCTGCAGACGGGGCTGCGCGCTATGGGCATCCCCCTGGGCAAGGAAGCCGAGGAGGTAGTTGCGATACCCGGGTCGCGCTGGACTGGGGGACGGCGACTATGGGGCTCTCTGAGGCTGCTAACCCGCCTCCTTTCCTCCGTCTGAATCCAGCTTTTCCTTCTCCGTTCGGCGTGCTTGCCCTGGGCGTGGGTTATATGGAGGTTCCCGAAGGCTGTAAACGAAGTATCCGGAGTAAAAAACGTTATTAATAGGGTGGTAACGGCGCTGCCAAGTGGGCTTGGCCGTGTACATTCATCATGTGTCAGCGCTGGCCTTTGCCTGATTCTGATATTTGATAGCATGTGCCTGCTCCAGCATAACAAAGGATGGGAACTTGAGGTCAGGGTAAATTGAGGTTTGTTTGGGGCAACAGGTAATGAAATCTTGTCTTTAGCCTAAATAGTAGTAGATTTCAAAAGGAGAATCAGCTAACAAAGAGAAATGCATGGAAATAATTGCTCTGTCCCTATGCAGTGCCTGATACAGAAACCCTTCTACTTTAAAAATTCAGTGTTCTGTAATAGTGAACATTATGTCACAGGCCAGCCAGAACTTTCACTCCTGGTCCCAGGTGCCCCTAATGTAATCAGACTTAATGTTTTTCTGTGTGATGTTATCAGAGTTGTAGCTTGGTGAGTTGGTAAAACTTGAGTTGCCAAGCTTTGCTGATGTTGTACAGGAGCTGTTGTACAGCTGCTCAGCTGCAGTGCTGACGTACGCTGGCAAATTTGATCTATACCTGGAAGAGTTCTCCAGTTGGCTTTCAATCCCTATCAGTGAGAATATAAAAGAACTTCATGTGTAATTCTATAGGTAAAACTATTTGTGTGGTAAGGCAAGATCAGACTGAAAAGGCAGCTTTTAGTTTAGTTTTTAAACTTATTTATTAGATGCTGGTCACTGAAGCTGGTGTGTTTTTCTTCAGTAGACTTGGTTTTAAAGGTTCTTGTGCTTTCTCCTTGTTGCCTTCTATTAGTAATTGGAAGGGTTTCCTATCTCTTGGATGTGAATAAGACTCGTACGAATGAAACTGCCAAGTGAGCTTTTACTTCAATATGATTTCTGGTTGAAATCATCTTTGCAATGAGCGTGTTTCTTAATTTTTGGCTTATAAAGGGGAGATGGTCTGGTCTGCTTATACATGACAGCAGTCATAGTAAGTGCATGCTAGTGGTGAGCTTCAGTCCTCCTCATTTACACATTGTTGAAAACCTGCTGTACCAGTCTGACTAACAAATTTGGCTTTTCTATTGAACAACAGAGGAGTAGGTTACCAATTTTCTGACATTTAATAGGGATGGTTCTTGAACACAATTTCCAGAAAGCCTGGTGACACAAAACAGCATGTGTTTTAAATTTGAAGTTGCTTATTACCAAATCGTAGGTTGTTCTGTCTTTCTCCTGTTCAGTGTGGTGCTTTCCATTCAAATACAGATCTAAATATTTGTCAAATTCTTTCTAGTTGCTACAAGATAAAATTAGATTTGCAACCCATGTAATGAACTGAGGTAAGCTAGACTTGTGCAGCTGCAATGGGAGCAGGAACTGGGCGCCTTAGCAACTTAACAACCACAGGCCAAACAAAATAAACCATGAATCATGTCACAAGTTTGAGAGGGGTGTGAGAGTTGCTGGAGTGCACTGAAATATGTCCACAGTTTTAAATTTAACAGTGCACACAGTTTGAACTAGAAATGACTTGTGTTATGAGAGAGCTTCAGCAAGACGTGCCTGCAGCTTCTTTTCTGTTTTTGTGTTGCTAATCTGCTTTCTGTATTTTTCCTGAGTTATGAAAATGCCTTTTCCCACCCATTTCACTTGAGATTCTAGGCTGATGTTGCAGATGAGTCTGTGAAGTTGCGTTCAGGCTAGTGTGTTTTGGGGAGGGGGAAAAAAAGGCCAACAAATCTAATGCAACGAAATTCCATTCTACTATTTTGTTTAAAAAGTCAAAATTGTTAATAAAGTTAGTGGTTGTGGGTATGTGCGTTCTTGTTTGTTTGTTTATTTGTTTCTGTGAAGGCAGAAATAGGCTTATTTTGAGGTTAGAGTTTTAGGCTTTTAGGGTGTCTTAGATGTTGGTCTGGGTTAGGTTTCCTGAATCTTTTGTGGCCCTGGGTTGCACTGCATAAAATGACAATGAGCACTCACAGGAGTGTGGGCCACTGTACTGTACTTCTGGGGAGCACTGCTGCTCTGTGATTATTCTTTGGTGAAGGCCCGTGTGAACATTACTGTTTTGTTTCCCTGCGAAATCATCTCCTTTAAGCTAAGTGTTGGTATGTGTTAATTTTCTCTCTTCTGAAACAGCATGTCATTCCTCTATTATGTACAGCTTCTTTGAAGGATACTAAGCTGCTCTCCATTTGATTTGAGTAATAGATTCATGATGTTTTTTTTCTTCACCTGTTACACTCTTTCTTGACAGTTTTGCTAGTGCTGAACGTATGATAAAATGCTGCCAGGTGAAATAACATTGTAGGTAGGAGAATTGGTGTACTTTCAGGTAAACCGATATGATAAATGTTGGGAGTAGGTCGAATGTCCTTCTTAAAGTATATGTAATTTTCACATGGAACAGCATCGCAGCACAAGCTGATGGGAGTCTTTTAACTTGATCTGGCTCAGGTCAGTGTTTGACAAACAAAAGTAAACCATTGAAAACTCTAAAATGTGCTTGGTAAAGGCTGCCAGCACGACTCCTCTTTTATATTGTAGTATATTATGTGCTAGGAAGAGATAACTCTTGAAACTTTACAAAAGATTCCTGGCCTAATATGTCAAGATGGACAGAGAAGGAATTCAGTGTGGCGACAATATCAAAGGAATCTCTACAAACAACATTTACAGCTGACATTCAGTCTGAGCTTTGAGCAGCGGAGCTGTCCTGTGGAGATGCAAGCTAGGTGTTGGGATCAAATCTCAAGTGATCTCATCCCACGTCTTCAGAATGCTGCGAGTCTTTGAAGCTAGAGCACCATAAAAGGTGTGAGTGGTTCTATGAAGTACTATTTCTGCTCACCCATTCCTCCTGTTGCAATCAATCCCTATATAAAATCCGTGGGAGGTGAACACGAAACTTCAAGCATCAGTCTGCAGAAGGAACAGCCTGGCATTCAGGTACTATTTATACGTTGAGCCTGGGAGTTAGGAGTAGAAAAGTTATTCAAATGAATAACCACATTCAGGGAACAACTTAATCTTATTTGGACTGACTTTGTATCAGATTTTGATGTAAGAAGTTTTGTGGTTGCCATCTACTTTAAGGTTTCTTTAAATTAAGAAAGTGTGATGAGACCTCTCTGTAAATCAAAACAGGGCCCAAATAGACTAAAATTGCAGCATGGTTTGTTTAATTATCTCTGTTTATGAAAATTTCAGTCCAGCTAGGTCTAAAAGTATTCAGAACATTAAGTGCGTTACTGCATTGAAAACAAAGGAGGAATTGGGAGTGTTCTCATGCAAACCCAAGTTCTGTGTTGCCTTGTGGTGCTGGGTCAGTCATGTGAAAGGAGATGTGAGGGCAGCATCCTTCCCTCTGTGCGAGCACAGTTCTGTAGCATTTCTGAGACTGGAGCATGCCATAGCTGTTGGTGGTTAAGAGAGCATTTCCTTTTGCAGATACCCCTTCAGGGACTGAGCTGAGTATATCTTTGTTTTGTTTTTTATTATGATTTTTTTTTTTTATTTCTTGTCCTGTAATTTCCCTTGATATAAGACTTGGCAGAGATATAGGCTAGCAGAACAAGTCAACTGAGGTCTCTTCATTATGCTGTAGTTGGGCTAAAACATTGTTGAAAGCAGCAGTTACTTCAGCAATGCCTTTGATAAAGGAATCAATGGTAGGTTTTGAATGTGCAATATCTGCACTTGGGAATCATGTGATACCATACATGTTATAATTTGTTAGGTAGATATTAAGTTAGAAAATAATGATAGATATTACAATAATTTCACAGCATTATATACTTCTACTCTTTCTTGTCCTTGCTGCATTCTTCAGGTGAAATGAAGATTTTTTTTCTTTAATAGTGCACCAAAATCAGTACAATAGACTTAGACTACAGAGGTATCTCCAGTTTTTAACAAAACAAATTGTCATGTCACATGAATATTGAAAGCTGGCACCACATGTGCTTTTCAGGCTGTAATGGTTGCTTAATGTCTGATTTGGGTAACTTAATTGTGGAATTAATTGTAAATGAAGCATGTCAGCTCATTACGTGATTGTAATGGCTTTAACAGACATGTCCTCAAGTCTCCATATCAAGAAGGATGAATGTAAAATACTTGTTTTCATAATGTTTTTAACATTCAGTGAAGCAAAATACATACTATATATATGTATATAAATACAAACTGGGATGGGTAAAAGAGTTTTAGAGCAGTGGCAGTGTGCAGTGAATGATTGCCATTCTGCAAATGACAAAAATGCCAGGCACCACATCTGGGAACCTGAACCCCCAGCCCTGGAAGGTATCTTCTTTCTCACCTACTGAAAAGCCTTGCAAAAGCACCATGTTGAGCTGGTAGTATGTTCCAGCTGCAAATCCTAGGTAAGCTGGTCATTCTTTTAAGACAAGTTTGGGTGGAGGTGCCTCTAGTAGAGTGGCCCTTCCTTAAAAGTCAGGAGTTATCTTGCAGGGAATGATGAATGAAGGTTTGAAGGATAGTTTGTGTCTCCTATTTATGCTGTTTCAAATTCCTGAAATCTTTAAGCTTCTAATTCATAGTTTAGAGTTGAGGGAGCTTATCCAGGTCCTGAAGAAGCAGCTTCTGCAAGGCGTGGTGATGAGGCCTGCCTGTCTTCCTTTTTAGGCTGCCTTTGTAGAGATTCTATGTCCTGAAAGGAGCTGGTGGAGATACGGCTGAGCCCTTTCTTGCTATAAGCAACAGTAGTGCTAAGGGCAGGGAAAAGGTCTCCAGCAGGTAGTAACATATCTGTTGATGTACCTGGCTCTTTTAACTTCTGTCTGTGACAGATGGCATGTGACTATATGTAGGAAGCCTCCTTTAGGAGGGAAGGGAATAAGTCTGAATGCAACATGTAGATAATCCAGGAGGTCTTTGGAGGTTGTGCAAATGCCTCTTGTATTCACAATGGAGCTTTGTGTGGAAATGCTTGAGCTTGAGTAGCAACCTGTTAGTGTATGATGTGCATGCCTAGGTTGGAGTAACTGCTACAGATGTAACCTCAGGCCATTTTACTTGGGGTTGGATTTATCTCTTGGCTGGTTAGTGAGACAAGATGGGTTTACTTGTTCACCGACTTGTGGGTTTCAGTTTTATCATTGTTATGATGAATAAATTTGCGTCTTGCCAGAAATGGATAGGATAAAGACCACATTTAGCTTTTGTGTTGGAGGATATCTATCTGATAGAGGTGGATTGAACAGTACTGAATCTGTCTTTCAGTAAGTTTAAAGTCTAGGTTGCAGGTCTGTATAAATGAGTGTGTCACTAATTATTTTGGAGGAATAGGAAAAGGGGAAAAGAGGAGAAGGGAGTGACATGATGGCTTTTGTACATAACACTCCTAATTTTAAAAGAAAATGTCTGAATGTCTCTTAAACATGTCTCTAAACATGAAGTTATGCGGTATTTGCAACTGTGTCCTGTAGAACTTTAGTCATAGATGATATCAGTGAGTTACTGCTTGCAGCAATTACAAGTCTTAATTTTGTTCCTTTTTACTTACATCCTGTAATGTAACATGCTATGAAACTAGACATGCCTACTGACTTCTTGGTGGACCTCTTCCTTTTAAGCATTCTTCAAATTGTAGTGATTAGCTGAAACAATGATTTGCTCTGTGTTGAGCAGTCCCACCTTCCGCACACAGTTAGGTTTCGTAACCAGAAGAGTGTGATTAGAGAAGCCTACGTGCAATAAAAATACTGGTTTTAAGTAATATATTATAATCTGTGGGGAACTTAAGTCTAGATAAAACATGAAGATTTCCAGTTCTCTGTCTCTATATTGTAGCTATGAATGTGTAAAAAGTCATAACATCATTGCAGAGTAATTAATTCTTCAGGCTGCTTATAGGGGTCAGAGCTTTTGAATTTATATAAAAGTAGCCTGTAACTTTTCTGGGTTTTGTCCATATATGTGGTTGAGCCTTACACAGCTAAATTCGGAAAAATAGAGGTAGTGGAGAACTACTGGAAAGCAGGATTTCAGCACTGTAGCTATCTTTTTAACAAGACAGTTTTGCAGTGAAACTTTTCTTGGTCTACCTGTGGCATTTCTGGTTGGAGCTGTTTTGCAGTGTGGAGCTATAGAAGTGGCTAGCTTAAACTGTGCAACAGAAATGAACAGAAGTAGAAGCATTTGTTTAAAAACAAAGTGTGTGTTACGGGAATGCAGTGTGTGCCATGATGCTAAAAGTTCAGCATAGGAGCATGTCTAGCCAGAATGTGGGAAGCCCAATGGCATAAAAGAAAGATGGTATAAATTCTGCCTTCCTAGTTCTGTGAGTAATTAGTGGTTCTTGGTATGGCCACTGTATAGGTATCCGGTTGCTTATCGTTACTGCTTTGCTTTAAAGTTTTCAGGCAATGAAAAAAAATTGCGTGCCTTGGAAAAATATTTTTTCTCTTTGGGGTTGAGTCTGTATAAAGGTGTGGTCATCCTATGTGTATTTTACAATGAGAACTTGCAAGTTGTGTGCCAAGCACATTAAACATCTCAGTTTCTTAGGACTTCAAAGGATGGACTATAATCTGACTTGTCGTGCCCCATTGGAAGGGTGCCTATGCTAAAATGCATCTAAATCACCATTAGAAAAGTTGGTGAACAAGGAAGCAGCAAAGGGTCAAATAGTTACTGCAATATAAAATCTGGTGTATTGCAGTAAAATTAACACAGAACAGCAGAGTGATTCCATAATAAAATGAAGTGGGTATTGTCAAATAGAGGAATGGGTTGTTCAGAGAGGTTGAGGAATTTCAATCCTTGTGGCTGTCAGACTCCACTGGATGCGGCCATTAAGGGCCTGGTTTAATTAGAGCTGCTTTAAGTGATGGTTTGGGCCAGGTGAGTGGCAGAGGTCCCTTCCAACCTGTATGTTGCTCTGAAAGGTGGCTACTTTGGCAGCTACAGTTTTTTGGGCCCTTTGCAGGTTCAAGGGAGTCTGATGGTCTTCTCATCA
Source organism: Nothocercus julius (assembly GCA_013398735.1). Taxonomy (NCBI): domain Eukaryota; kingdom Metazoa; phylum Chordata; class Aves; order Tinamiformes; family Tinamidae; genus Nothocercus; species Nothocercus julius. The sequence goes on from VZSV01000054.1 coordinate 1,355,618, forward strand.
GTTATGTCCATAGAAAATATAAACCCTAGAGGTAGTTTCTGCCATCCAAGTGGAAGGCAAAACCCTTTGAGTGTTCCTGTATATTTTGTAAACCTACCAATTACTGGTTTTAATCTGAAACTTTGACACCCAAGCAAATAGTACATTTTATACAGCATTTGTATGAAATTTTAGATTCTTACTGTGAGCAAAATGAATGTGCCTGCTAAGGACTTTGTTCCCTGTTGCTTCTGTTCTGCAGCCCTGAGAGTGATTGAGGCAGTTTGAAGTTTGCAAAATAGTGAGCAATAGAGAGTAGGTTCGTGCTTATCCTTTTCTAACTCCTGCCATATAAATAAAATGAAAGGTGCCCTTGCATGCCAATTGCCTGCTCTATAAACCTCCCAGGAATTTCCGTTTTATTTGGCTCACATCATGCTCAGCAACAGAGATTTTGTAATTGGAATTTAGTTGATATTTTGTGGTAGCTTAGAACCAGAACAACACTTCCCTTGTTCTGTATTTTTGTCTGGGTATTTCGCATAGCAGTAGGGAATAGTAGCAATTTGTTCTGGTTAGAATTCAATCAAAATATGTATGTATCTTCCCCATAACTTCCCATTTTTCAGTAGCTATGCTAGTCCCAGAAGACGCTTGGATCCAATGGTGTGAGGTGTGGTGAATGCATGGAGCAACTTGTATTCAAAAACAGTGTTTATTTAAAGTAGGAACTCCCCTGTGATTGAAGTTAGTTGCTAATCTGTTAGCATTTCTTTTATTAGAGGTTTAGAAGGTCATGATGAGGAACCCATCCTTACACCTGTATAAACAGAAGATGTTTATATTTAATGGGGAATTCTGAACAGTCTCACCAAAATGGCAAGGGTATTGGAGGAAATGGAAACTGTTTGGGGTGTGTGGTGTTTGTTTTGGTGGGTTTTTTTGTATCTTACTCAGCAACTGCAAGTGTGCAAGGCAGTGTGTGTGACGTAGATGATGTTTGGAAGAATCTTCAACCTGGGCTCTGATGTGCTATGAAGGACTCTGAAAATTCTCACAAATTTAAAGAACAAATTCTGCCCTCAGATTGGTCTTCTAGCTACCAAGAGCAGCTCTTGCACAGTATGCTGTCCTCTTAAGGTTTCATACACTGAGGGGAAAGAAAACACAAGAGCTGATGGCACCTGAAGAGGTGGGGCACACTTTCTCCATTGACTTTGTCCTAGGGCAGGTATTTGGGGTGGATTCTGTCTGCAGTGTTTGACTGGAGCTGCTTTGCTGCCATATCCCTCAAAGGTGGCAGATGTGGGCAGGTGTGAGAGGATACGGAAGGTGCCTGTCAGAGCAGTGCTGCCATGCTGGCTCATGCTTGCTGCTGCCCTGTGTGTAGCAGCACTTGTGCTGGCCCCAGCTGATAAATTCTGCTGAGCTTCTTAGCCCAGGCATGGTTCTTCAGGGCCTTCCTGTTGAGGAGGATGGCAAGATATCTGGTGTTTTGGAGAGGATTGTGTGCCTAGGCAGCTGGGCCACAACACTACTTGGTATTTCAGATTTGTTTCCTGCTGTGCTGGAAACTTTGGTGTCCTGTATTCAACTTGCAAATAAGGAACATCTGCTTGTAAAGTGTGTGTTCTTTGAATAGAAAAGCTATGGAGACACTAAACCTAAATCTCTTTGCTGCTGTGTGTGTTGATTTTTTTTTTTTCTTTAATAAAGCACTAAGAAAATGCTTAATTTTTTCTTTTTTTGGGGGAGGGGTGGGGGTGGGAAATGTATCCCTGAAGTGTAGGCTTAGATGTTTTCCTAATTTAATACTACCTCCCTCCCCAAACTGACCAATATGATCCTTTATTTTTAAGTGCGCTGTACCATGATGTTTTTAATTTGTAAGCTGCTGTGGTTCAGAGTAGTCAAATGCCTTAATTTTCCCCCAACAGAAAATTTTCAAAGCTGGAGATACTAACCAGGATGGGCAGCTAGATTTTGAAGAATTTATGCAGTACCTTAAAGATCATGAGAAAAAAATGAAACTGGCATTTAAGAGCCTGGACAAAAACAATGATGGTATGTCTTGTCTTATTTGTTCAAGCATTATTTGAAGTAATTTTGCTTTAAAACTTGAGTTCACTTGTATTCTTTTCTAAATAGAAGACAAAATTTGCAAATATGATACTTCTGTTTTTCTTAAAGAAAATATTTAGGATTGTAGCAGATTATAATAAATTTTAAAATTATTTCAGTTTTCTCTTTGTGTGTCTCCCAAGTCTATTGACCCAAGTACCTTTGCTCCAATGATGAAGAAATTATGCAGAAATTTCTAATTATCTGTTAAAGATTTTTTGTAGTTATCTCAGTCGCATAATTTCAATGTACTTACCTTTGCTCCATCCTTTTAATGGGATGGATCAAATAAACTATCTCAAATTTATTTTAAATATTCTGTGCTGTTTTGTAGTTGCCATATGATTGAATTTAGTGAGTTCCAGAGTGCAAGTGTATTAAGCTACGTGTTTTAAATATGCCTGTCTTTTTTTTTCTTTAAATATTCTAAGGCAAAATTGAAGCATCGGAAGTTGTCCAGTCCCTCAAGATATTGGGTATAAACATTTCAGAAAAACAAGCAGAAAAGATCCTGCAAAGGTTAGGAATTACTGTTTCTTAAAAGTGTTTTTGAGCTTGTATATTTGTCCTTGTATTTTACTTAAGTATGTTGTTTGTAATACAGAGTTAAGATGGTTCAAAAGACACACTATTGAAGTATACATTCTTAGATGATCTTGGAATGACTGTATTCAAATGCTTCCTTTGTATCTGAATAGATAATTGTTTATTAAAGCCTTTTAAAGAAGAGAATAATTCTTTGTGATTTCAGACCCGCCTATTCATGGTGAAAGCTCTAGGATGCTGCAGTAAGTCTCAGGTTTGATAGTTTGATATTCCTTGTTTTTCTTTGATATTGCAGCAGCAATTGACTCTAATGTAAAAATTCTATTATGTTTACTGTTTCTTGAGCACTTCACGGTGTAGGTTCACAGGATTTGAAGTCTACATTCTAATAGAATAACTGTTCTCACTTATTCATTTTATCAAGTGCTTTGAGTTGTTTTAGTGTTAGGAGGCTTCAGCTCTTAACTCTAATCAAGAACAACTTACTAGTTTTCTCATGTGCATTTTGTCCTCTGACCTTCCAAATGGGAAAGTTGCAGGTAAAGTGACTAGATGTTAACAGTTTATATTTATGGGGCTGTTGCACCTCTCTGGAAGTGTATCTGATGGACAAGTGGTCCTTCGACAGGGTTTGGATGGCACTGTCCTGTCTGTAGAAAAGACTGAGTCAGTCAATCCTTATCAGCCCTGCTAGCGTGGTGTTTCTGTCAAGTTAGTTAAGCTTTATGTCAGACAGATTGCAAGAGTGCACCGTTGGCCATTCTTTCACACAGTAGCTAAAGTATCCCTTAAATAAATACGGAGATTTTTAAGGTTGAAAGGGTGTAGACTGGTCTTTCTGACCTATCCAGTGAAGTCCATTACTGGGCTTTATGAACAGGAGTAGAGTAAGTTTTTGTTCCCTCTTATGTGCATTAAGTGGAAGAGAATAGTTGAAAAATGAAATTATAACTCTGAAAGGTTATTGGTGACTTCAGTTTTTTATATAAATCCTTCCATACTCTTTCCATTCTTGACCGATAAGAAGTCTACTCACTAGCTGAGCATTTGGTTCCTGGAGTCTTACCCATTTTTTCTGAAGCAAAGGCTGCAACTGTTGGTAGACTGAGGTGTTATATTACACTTCTAAATGGAGCAGGTTAATTCCTTTCAGATTAGAAAAGGAAAATCGCTGCTGCCACTACCACCACAAAAAAAAAGGTTCCTTTACCTGTTTTTGTTTTATCTCTTTTCAGTATTGATGCTGATGGGACAATGACAGTAGACTGGAATGAGTGGAGAGATCATTTTATGTTTAACCCAGCTACAGATATTGAAGAAATAATTCGATATTGGAAGCATTCCACTGTAAGTTCAAATGTATTTTAATTCTACTGCAGCTCTTAAATCTATCTCTACTGGAATAATTTTCAATGTTGATATAACAGTTTCATAAATGTTAAATTTTGAGTGTATTTATATTAAAAAGGTTTGATTTTTTTCCCCTTTGCTTCATTTCCCATGTTGAAGTAGTATAGCATAGTCTGAGCTTCTTCTGAACAAGAACTCTGCTAACTGCCAGCAAAATTCAGACTAAGGAAAACTTTACTGTTGTGGAATATCTCCAAAGGAACAACTCAAGAATGATACATTTTTTTTAACCTTACAACACAGTTTTACGTGTTGAAACAAATTACTTATGTGTTACTTCAGCAATTGCATTTGTATTATTACTATAAAATCATCAGTTTCTTTACTGATGATTTTATGTTCTTATATGCTCATTTGTGCTGTAGTATTTCATTCAGGATGATTAGGATCTGCAGCAATATGCTATCCATTGTTCAGAGAACTTTGTCAAGTTCCTCCTGAATGGAGTGCTTATCACTGTGCAGTGATTGACTTAAGAGAGCAAATAATTAGTAAACTCTCAGCCAATAATAGTAGTATTCAATGCTAAATAGCCTTCTGTAGATATTTGAAGTAATCTGTGAAGTAGGTAAAGACAGATTTCTTTGAATATACTAAGACCATCTATATCTTCAGAGATCAGTCAGCCTTTCTGTAATAAAATGTGGCTTATGAGGCCTGATGGCTTTAAGTGGTTCACACTGCCCAGCCCTGCTGCAGAGAAGGTGCTTGCCAAAAGGGAGCTCCCTGTTTCCTGGGGAAAACAGCTGGAGCACGTTGACATCAGAAAGTCCTGGCCCCAGACTGTTTGGAGAAAAATGCCCATGTTCTATATTTACTTTTTTATTTAAATGAGATCTTTTTCTGTTACTGTAGTGTGTCCTTTGTTACCTCCAAGGAACAAGGTTAGAAGTCTCCTGTGATCTCTGCATATGGCAGTCAGCTGAAAACGTGGTTATCACAGCAAGCCAGAATTCAGCTACACTCTAACACAGCTGGTGTTTCAGATAACAGCAGATGTGGGGCCTCACACAGTGGGCTGTCTCTGAATTCTGCTTTTATTGCAAAATTTTAATTGCTGTCAGACTCTTCTGAGTAGAAAGCTACATGGACCTATAAGTATTATGAGTTGCTAGTTGTAGCATTTCTGTTATCCTCAAATGTAGCATATTTTCTCCCTTTTTCTTTGTTATGTTATTAAAAGCTGCTATTAGCACCCTGTAGGCTTTAACTTACTGGCAGGTATATTTAATGTCTGTAAGTGTATTTTTAAGTTGTGATTCATCTTTTAATTAATTGACTCTTTGTGGTTGACCAATTTATAACACTTTATTTGGAAGCCATGAGTGTCAGAAAGATGAAAGGATTTCCAAATTAGTCTGTTTTATATTGAATATGTAGAATCTGCATCCTGAGCAAAACAGTATTCATCCTGCTTGTACAGATAGAGAACTTGAAATAAACGGGGAGTTGTGTCTGGATGTTAACTCTATAATAGTAAAAATGAGATAAGACTCCTTCTGGTCAGTAATTTTCTTTGAATATAATTATGAATATAATTATGAATATAATTATGAATATAATTATGAATATAATTATGAATATAATTATGAATATAATAAAGAATCACTCATAATGATTTTTAGTATGTCAGAAAAAATGTATGTGTATGAGTAAATTACCATTAGAGAGAAATCTCTTAATCCTTCAGAGATTATCAAACTAATCCCAGAAGAGTGGCTGTTTAAAGGTTAGCAGTAACATGTAAGCATTTGAGCTTCAGTGCTGGATGAAAAGGTTTACAGAACATGACAAAATGTCTTTGTCTGGACCGGTCTCAAGAGGTATTTGATATAATTTTTAATGATGGTAGTGCAGTATTTGAAATGGTGGATCTGTGGCATTCTCACTCAGTATAGAGTATTGCATAGAAGTTATTGCAAAATGGTTCTTCATTAAATAGCAGTAGAAATGGTAGTAGAAATAGCAAGTTTATAGAATGTGGCTTTGTAATTAGTGTTTTACTTGTATATTCTTTGGTTTTTAAAATGGAATGGGAATTGTTGATAAAATTGAAGATGAAATGGGATACTTATTTGCTCATCTTTGCTTTGGGTCCCAATAGGTATTGGATATAGGAGATAGTTTGACTATTCCAGATGAGTTCACTGAAGAAGAAAAAAAGACCGGACAGTGGTGGAAACAGCTGCTGGCAGGAGGGGTGGCTGGTGCTGTTTCTCGAACAGGTACAGCACCATTGGATCGTCTCAAAGTGATGATGCAGGTAGGTGTAACGTTTAAGAACTTCATAGGTTTCAGCATATTATTTCAGCTGCTACAAAGAATCTTGCAGAAAGCTGATAGCCAAGCCCATCTCCATTCTAGAAAGGTCCAGTTATGTTTTTAATTTCTGTATTTTGTTTTATGTTGGCACTTGTTTCATAGCTGCCTAAAGGTAGATATAGTGATCTATGGATTGATGCCCTGTTCTTCTAGAAGTGTCTTTTCCACCCTAATAACGCCAATAATGTAAATAGTATGATACTTTTACTTTCTGATCAGAGCAGTGTTCCTTACTGTGCGTTTTTTTTGTTGTTGTTTGTTTTAGGTTCATGGTTCAAAATCGAGCAAAATGAACATAGCCAGTGGTTTTAAACAGATGGTGAAAGAAGGTGGTGTCCGATCTCTTTGGAGGGGAAATGGTGTAAATGTTGTGAAAATAGCTCCTGAAACTGCTATTAAGTTCTGGGCTTATGAACAGGTAGGATGTTAAATGAGTAAGGCAATTAAAAATAACTGAATGAAAATAATAGTAAATTAGATAGTATATCACATGCCTCTTCATGGGCACAGTTGTAATATGTGGGAATTCTTATCATGGATAAAGATTTTGTCACATGAGTTGGGAGTGAGTTTGATCCGGTTTCAAATAGTCTACCTTTTCTGTTAATACAAAATTTAGTAGTAGTCAGATTTTACTTACATGATAAACACTATAAATAAGAAACTAAATCTGTCATAGGTATTAAACTGTCCTCTGCTCTTGTTAACTGTATTGCATAAATATCTCGGCTTTCGTTTCAAAGTGATAGGAACTTTGAATTTGTCATGTTGTGCCAGTCTGACTTATATGGATTCCTTTTAGGTCAAGTGTCATTGTACTATATAAGATGCCCTAACCCTGGATTTCAGAGTTATATTTACCTCTGAATCAGCTTTACATAGCATGTTAGGGCCTAATCCTCCTTTGGACTACAGTTTTAGTGTAGCTAACTGATCTTTGATTTCACTCTGTAGGTCTTGCTGGCAGCTCGAGTAAGACTGAAGTTCCATGTTGCATGTGTCTATACTCTTATTGAAAAATAGAAGCAACAAAAAAGTCAAGTAAATATTGGAATATTGCAGGATTGAATGACAGATTAGTAGATGCTTGTAACACAGCTTTAACACAGCTTGAAAATATTCTGTACTATATTTCTGCCTCTTACGATAATTCATGCTTCTCTTAGAAAAGCATATGATGCTTATTTTATATATTTTTGTCTACACAGTACAAGAAGATACTCAGTAAAGATGATGGGAAGTTAGGCACCATTGAAAGATTCATATCTGGTTCTTTGGCTGGGGCAACAGCACAAACTTCTATTTATCCCATGGAGGTAAGTAACAGAATCTACTCAAATTAGAGAAACTGGTAAATGCCCTGTTCATTTCTGGCCTAAAGCCCATTTTGCTCTATAGTACAAAGTTTTGGAGAATAGTGCCTATATCCTACTATTTTTTTTAAACTTTGGAACGTTTTCAGGATTTCACTAGTAGATGTTCTGAAATGTAGTGTATTAGCACATTACTGATACTTGTCACTTTTCTATCTATTTGGCTGTCCTTTTTTGTTTGAATTGATACCTTTAAAAGCTATGGGAATTTAGGTAATGGTGTCATTTCTCTCTCTGTACATGAACCAAAAATTAGATTATTATGTTAGGTGATGACTGCACTTGAAGTCTGCAATCCAAGAAAATCTCTGTTCAGAGCAATATGGCTTTTAAGACCTAGTGCAGGAAATGAAAATCAGGAACACATTAAAAATTAAGTATTTTTTTGAAGTTATTTTCTAAATTGGGCTTAAGTCTTTTTCCCAGTATGTCTCCGTGCAGGAAAGGATCTTTTTTTGTGGCAAAAGTGATAGTGTTCTATTGTATGGTGGTTGGAAGCAAGGTTTGTGGTGGAGGGAGTATAAAATAGCCACATTTGATAAAAAAGCTACAGTTTGCTGGATTAAATGCTCTATTTTCTCTGCAGAACATGTAAGTGTGTGGTATTATTTATGTTGTAAATTAACCACACTTTGTTAACTGCTGTAGAGTAGCTATTTTACACCCTGTGTGTTTTTTTTTTTTTTTTGAATGGAAGTAAAACGTAATTTGCTTACTGTGTTTTTTCCGCTAAGTTTTTCTTTCTGTGAGAATTTCTAGAATGTACATTTGGGCTGGATTTAAATCTGTATCAATAGCAAGATTGCAGAACAAGAGAAAACAATATAAATATCTTTCATGAGGAGGGAATGTTAGTGGGAACAAACCTGGTTGTTTTCATTGCTAACAGTGATAGCAATATCTTTAAACCAGATCTTTTCCATTAGATTAATTGAATCACAGCTGGTTTCCATGCACAGAGGTTATGGAATAATTGAATTGTATTGATCGCCTGGATTCTACTGAGCAGTTCAGTGAACTAGTTTACAAGAAGACAGTCTGGTCGTCTTAGTAAAGATGTAATTCTGACCTAGAATTGCCTTTTTTAGCATATTTCTGAGAAAAACTAAGTACAAGGAAACTCCTAAGGAAGCTACAGCTTTATGAAACTTCAAAGGAGGCCAAATTGTTGCTCTGGAAATTCCCTCTGTGGTTTCCTTTTGGATTTTCTTCATCTTCTGTCCCAAAATGCTTTATATACTTGCATTTTTAATCAGGTACTGTGTTTTAATAATGAGAAGCAATCTTTATAGCACTTAGTTACCTCTCAGAAGATTGTACTTTTTGAAAGATTATTTTCTTAATATGCTTTGCTTTTTCCAGGTCAGTTGTATGACTTGCTGGTAAGTTAGTACTGCCATTTGCTTTTTAGTTGCTGCTATCGCTGTCCTTGCTGATGCCTTCAAACTGATCAAAATCTGTCTGTTAACTAGGAAAAAACTGTCTTCCATCAGGATGGAAAGATTTTTTTGACTAAAAAAAGGCTGTTAGCTAGTGTTTGCTAGGATCTGCTGTTTTTCATGAAGGATAAAAGCTGAAAAACTTACTGCTAACCAGGCCTTAACAATCTTTGTTATAAAGGAGACTTGAAGTAGCAAAGTATAAAGCAGTTCTAGGTAATAACTGACTAGGCAGCAGTTTATAGTTCTAGCTTTCCTATCTTTCTAAATAGCATTAATAAATACTTAAGTAACTGAGTGCTCTTTCTTTTTTTTCCTTCAGGTTTTAAAGACCAGATTGGCTGTGGGTAAAACAGGGCAGTATTCTGGGATGGTTGACTGCGCTAAAAAAATTTTAAAAAGAGAAGGGGTAAAAGCATTCTACAAAGGTTATATTCCTAATATTCTGGGGATAATTCCTTATGCTGGCATTGACCTTGCTGTTTATGAGGTGAGTTAGATCAATGAGCACATGATGTATATTACCTAATGTACAATATGGTATGATTATTCAGATTTGTGAAGTGCTTATAGTGTTGCAGTTGCCTCCAATTTAAAATGCAGAAATAATACTTCCTGAGATCTTACTCCAGACTTGAACACTTTCCTTGTTACCCTTCCCCAGAGGAGAGCCTGTATAGGTGAGCCCTTACATACAACAGTTTCATCTAAGCATACAAGGGTCCTTTCTTTTTGAAGCATCAAATAAGAAAGCTTCTCATCAGGAAGCATTATGGACTTTGGCAGTATGACATACTTGTGTATTTACATGCCCCAGTTGGCCTGGAGCTTACCTATTCTGTAGCAAACCTGAGCCTAAGACCAGCTGTACTTGTATCAGATTTCCCACAATGGCCATTATGACTACTAATACTTTTGACTCATTTTCTCTGATGATAATCATCTAATTACCTATCTGTGCATGTCACCAGAATTCTTGGTAACTGCTGTCATGTAGTTCTTGGGGTGAGTTCAAAATTCTGCCCTTTTTCATCTCAGGAGAAATTTGATCCCTCTTCCACCCACTTGTACCAGCTGGCGTGTTTTATTACCTGAGATGCTAGGTGGTGGTTAAAACCTGCTAAGTAGTTCAGATGCACATACAAGTGCAGGCTCTGCTCTGCAGTTTGCACCTGTCCCCCTGCCTGGGGTGATATGCTCAGCTGTGTGAGGCTTGTTGCAACCTCTGTGGCAGAGCTCTGCTCTTCTCTAGGATTACCTGGTCTAGAGCGTGAGCACTGTTACTTCACGCTGCTGTGGCCAGATCCTTTAGGGATTTCTCTGCTAGGCACCAACTGCTTTAATCCAATTCAAGTCCTTAACCATGTGCTTAACTGAGCACTGATCAGTTCCATACCTGGGGGCTTTAAAAGTAAGCATGTAAGCATATAAGCTTTACAATATGACCATTAAAAGTAAGGAAGGAGGTTGTTGCTTTGCATGATTGAACCTATAACAAATCTTCCTTATTTGTCTTGAATGCAGGTGTCTTCATTATTAATTTTATATCTTGGCAGCTCTTAAAGACTACATGGCTAGAACACTATGCATCAAGCTCTGCCAACCCAGGTGTTCTTGTATTGTTGGGATGCGGTACCATTTCGAGCACCTGTGGGCAGCTGGCCAGCTACCCTCTTGCTCTTGTCAGAACACGGATGCAGGCTCAAGGTGAGGTTTCTTGCACTGGAAGTGTCAGAATACTTGGCATGGTTGTGGCAGGGATATAAAGAAGATTAAAGTATTTTAAAAAACAAAGTTTTATCTGGAAAATGCTTCTCATGTTAGTGCCTGACTTTCCTTTCCCCAGCACTGCCATTCCTTACGTGGCTTGATTCAAATGCCGAGTTATGAATACAAATGTTCTCTGTATTGTAGCACTGATACAGCTCATGGCACAATGTGAGTGTGCACTTGATGAAGGTGAGAGTAGTTTGGTGGAGTTGGATGCAGGCTAGTGGGGGGAGCCTCCATCTGGAAAAATATAGGTGACTAATGCTGCTCAGTGGGAATTTTAGATATATGGATATCTTTTCAATATCAGAGGCTTTAAATCAGGGGCCTGGAGGTGATGTGCTTACCACTCCAGTGTTTAAAACTTGCTTGAATTCTAATATTACCAAGATTGTTTTGTAACCTGGCATCTTTTTATCCTAGCCTTGGTGGAAGGTGCTCCTCAGCTAAACATGGTTGGTCTCTTTCAAAGAATTATTGCTACAGAAGGAGTACGAGGACTTTACAGGGGCATAGCCCCTAACTTTATGAAAGTGCTTCCTGCTGTCAGCATCAGCTATGTAGTGTATGAAAAAATGAAGCAGAACTTGGGAATAGCATGAAGTAAAAGAAAAAGGTGAGATGTTTCTAATATTGTTGGAAACACCAGAACAGAAGCTATTTCTAAAGTAATCTGTTCTCACAATGAGACAGATCTCTTTGGAGAGATCTGCAGTTCTTATTTCTTCCCTCAAGCGTGAAGAAACTTCCTTAATTTCCAACTCACTATTTTTTAAGATACCTATATTGCACTTTAAAATGTCACTGAATTAAAAAAAAAAAAATCAAGAAACTATGTGTTTAAATCAACAGTATGTTCATTTTTTCAGGAGATCATGCATATTACTCTTTTTTTTTTTTTCTTGTATTTGTCTTCCTGTATATCTGGATCAGATGAAACCAAAGGTAGAAGTGTATGCTGCCTTGACATTGAATAAACAAAAGTGACTTTCTTGTGACACTGCCTATCCTCAAGCACAGGCAACACTTTGCACTTCTAGAAGTAAACACTTAGTACTGTGGGCTTTTTTGATGATTTTTCAGAACTTAGGTTTAGGTACAAGCAAGGATGGTGTGTAACACATTAAAACATAGGCCAGCATCTTTATACTCAGGCTGAACCTATCTTTTGTTTAAACCAATAAGAATCTGAGAAACTGTTGTTCAACAATATTGGAGTACCTCAGATGGTTTGATATGGTATTTTTGTGATACAGTCAGTTATTTTAACTTGCTTCACTGGACCTGCATTTGTAAATGTTAGCACCACTACCTATGGCAAGCTTTGGCTTACAGATGCCCATTTTACAGGATCATAATCTATAGAAATAGAAGTTCTTACTGGGTCCATTCCATGCGAGCACGATTTATCTTTCAAAAATGGGTGAGGGATTCTTATTAAGGTGGTAAAGATGTTAGCTGTCTTAAAAGGAGTGCACTGCGTTTGTTAAAAGCTCGGAGCTTATCATAGCTGCCTTGTTGGGAGAGGATTGCCTCATGTTGAACACTCAATTTTCTTACCTATTCAAAGGGTTAAAAATTAATTACATGTTTTTTTTCCATAACACAATCTTCTATTGACTAGGTTTGATCAGCTTATGTAAGATGTAGCCTCTTTCCTTCCCAGTCCTCTGGACTGTGTGTTGGCTGGCTGTGTGAAATTGGGGTCATAAAATATGGAAGCATTTTGAGTGACCAAATGGAGCTGTTGAGCCATTCATGTGCCCACTGGGTTTATTGCTCCCAAAGCAAGTGCAGCATGCACAGAGAACTTCAGCACCCAAGAAACAGTTCTGCATCCAGAAATGAAGAAGCACTTCCTCACTGTAGAGAACAGCTATTTCCACATATAGCTATTTCCAAAGGGTCTTCCTCGTTTGTTTTGGCACATTTCAGATGCTTTCAGATCTGAACTGTGAAACGGAGTAACAGCTGTTGCAGAACTGATTTGTTCTGTTTTCTGCATTTTGTATGGTGTCTTAATTCTGATTTCTGTGAATATTAGTCTTATGTTTATCTTGATCTTCTAGAAGCCACTTCTGTTAGACCACTTCCTGAAATTGGGTTAGTGCAGGAGGAACTTTGTTCTCATGCTAAGTTTCTGTAATTTAGCCCTTGAGGGAAAAGGAGAATGAAGAAAGAACTCCAGAGATATGGTTCCAAATGCAGAAGTTTGAGACATGTTCTTCAAATAGTCATATTAGCAAATCTGTCCTCAGTGCTTCTGTAGTTACAATTTATTCTCTGTAAATTGATACATAATTATATATAATTTGTGTTTTAAAATGTTGTCATCTGATTTTAAGTGGCAGCTTTAGCTGCGTTTTTTGAGAAACCTTGGATTTTGCACTTTGAAAAGCAAAAAGTCATTTTATCCAAATTCTCACATGTATACGAAGCCTTTCTGATCTAAATGTCTTTTTTTGCCAATATCCCTGTATCTGTATGAGACTTGAGTTGTGTTTCCTGGTGGTTGTGGTTTGACTGTGACCAATGAGCAATGTGTGTGATAGTGATGCCTGAAGCAGCACCCATCTTCTGGACATTGTGTAAGTGCTGTTATGAGTATTGACAATCATGGTGGTGATGTTTTCTGATCTTCAAAAGATGGAGCCATTCAGATTTAATTTTTCATTATGTGCCTTTACAGTGACTGTGTGTTCAAATTGTATATCTTTGTCTATTAAAATGTTTACTTTTTTTTAGTTCTATAAAATTACCAGTTTCTAATAAATGTTTGTTTCCTAATCGGACTGGAGTGTGCTTGATGTTTCATGGCCTGATAGGCAGACAAATGACAAGTTTCTTTACCATTGTACTATGTAAACTTGTTCTTTACTATGCACTCTGTAAATGCAGCTTCATGCCAAGAATAAAGGCAATTTACCTAAAAATGTTTGGGAGTAGTCTATACGGTTCTGTTGAAATAGTGTTTGAAAACCTAGTTTGAAATTTTGGAAAACACTCAGTTGACTGTTTTGTTGTGCCACTAGGACACTGGTTGGTTTAGTGCTCAACATAAGATCACAAAATGTTCAATAGTTCAGGTTGTTCTTTGAACAATATGGTACTAAGATTTGCTTCAGTGTGTTTTCATGGTAGAACTCTTAATCAGGACAAATGTTTGATGCTTCTTAATGCTTGTCTTGCTTTAATGTTAATCTTACTTTTTTGTCAAAGGATCAATATAAAACCTGTTCAAGCTAATTGGCTTAATTTACCCTGCATGTGTAGCATGGCTGTCCAGCTAAAAGCATTGGCAGTGACCAGCTTTTTCTTTGTTTTGAGTTTTTCACACCCATCTTTTGAACATTGTGGATTATTGCCGACAAGTTAGGGAAGCTTATCTCCAGCTCCTGCAGGTACTCCGTAACAAGCAAGATCAGAAATTTCCTTTCACATAATCGACAAGATAAATGTTATGTTCTGATTCCTGACTAAATGAATAGCCTGTTCAGTTCTGTTTCAGGGAGGAATGCTTTTAATGGGAAACTTGCCCTATTGGGAAGGCTAAGATGTGAATATTAGAAGGCGTGTGAGATTCTAGCTACTTATCTCCTGATGTGGTTGGCAGTTTGCAAGAAGTATCTACTTTTTGGCCATAGAAGTATAGCACTGTCCTTCCCTGGCTTCTGAGAGGCTCCTGGAAATATGAAAAAATTGGCTAATTACCATGAGTCAGGTTGGAATATTTGCTCTAGATGTCTGAGCTAAGTTTTCTTTTGAGGGTTGGGAAGCCACCTAAACTACTACAAAATGTAGTACAGGAATTTAATATGTTAATACTTGTGAATTTGTGCTTTTTTTGCCAGTGACTGATGCTGATAGCTCTGGTACAACAGAAGGCATCTTATTGAATGGACAGCATGTAGGAGGTTTGTCTTTTGAAAAGCTAACATCTAATATGCATGAGATACCAATATTTCCAGCTATTGTGAGTACAGGCAGTTTATGTTACAAAGGATTGAGGGAGCAAGAACACAGTTAAACCAGAGTTAGGCTCTCTATGATAGCATATGCCTCCTCCACAGGAAAAGGACTTGGCCACAGTCTCGAAATCTGGGTGTTGGGCACAGGAAGCAGAATGCAAAGCGGGTATCTTGAGGCTGTTTCTTCAAGCCTGTTCCTTTAGTTTTCCACTAATGTGTCTTCCTCACTTCTGTGGAAAAAGTATTTTTTTACAATACACTCAGAGTTAAATTTTTAAGTTACTTGTGACAGATTAGCTGGTTTGGCTACTTTCTTCCCTTGGCATAGCAAGTTTCAAAGAAAATATTTTGAGTGATGCAGCCCAGAAAAATCTTTGACTTTCCCTCAGTATCTTGTCTTTTGTTATTAGATGTGTTACGAGCCTACAGCTTTGAGGCAGATGTCTACAAAGATGGTGCTTTTTTGGTTGTATGAAAAAAACATTGCTGTACAGCTTGCTGCTGCCACGACTTTTATGATTGAAGAAATGGAGGCATGAAAAGAAGTAAATCATGTAGTGTCATCAGAAGGTTCAGAAAGGGCATATCCACATCCAAAGGAGTCACCACCACCTCTTATCTTTCCTGGAGTATAAGCAGAGGATGTTTGCTGTGCATTAGTGGCTTGCTACAAAGCCCTGCAGGAGTGGCTTGGAGGTGAGTAGGGTTGCCAGTGTGCACTTTCTTTTCTGGACCACGGTGGCCTCCCTGGCAGGATGTGTCCCCCTCCTGCAGCTGAGGCCCCAGTTAGGAGGATTCCTTTGCCTCGGAGTTGGCCGTGTCTGTGCACGGACAGTAGGATCTACTGATACCTTTTAATACCTCTGTTTATGTGAATGTCTGAGTAGGTAGGGCAAACAGTGTTTTGCAGTATACGATGCTTCTGCATATAAATTGTTAAAATATTGCAGATATTGTAGCTTGCAGACACCTTGTCATGATAGGAAGTGTTTTTTAAATGCCTCCCTTACTGATGTCTGATTGGTGTGGGGGATGACTCTTAGGGCTGACATTAAAACATGATGCTGATGTAAACTATATGTTGTGGATGGTGTAATTGCTGAGAACTGTGGATATTTAGCACTAGAACGGAGGTTTGGGGATGTATTTGGGCTTAGTTCAGGAATTAGATCTGGCTTGAAAGTTTTCTGGGTGTCTGAAAGACGCAGAGGGGGGGAAAAAAAAAAAATTGTGTCCTTTGGCAGTATTCCTGCAATTCAGGGTGAGGAAAACTTGGATCCCTGATAGCTATCTAAGCATGTTGCGCTGTGCACCAAAACTCTTAGCCTTTCTAAGACTGTTTTTCCAAATGATTAACAGATATGTCTAGGATATATGTGTGCATGTACACGTATATAAATGTGTACATAGGAAAAGCTTTTCTCAGCACAGAGTGTCTGCAGCTCCTCTGTGTTACCACAGATAGTAACAGAAGAGCATCCAATGTGACCTGTAATTGTACCCTTCTAGAGCAGGGAATCTCCCTTCCCTGAGACAGGAGAAATTGAAGGGTTGGAACATTATGGTAAGTCAGCTCCTGAGTTGGGTGCTCCTCCTGTCCTTTAACATAACCCTTTCACTAATGTATTTGGCACATACTTTAGCTGTTGCTAGAACAGTGATGTGAAAGCTTTAAATACATGTGAAACAAGTGCTGAATATTTTTAACTATTATTAGCTTGTGTTTAACAACCGGTCCCTCGCTTGTGTGCTCACGGTCCCTTGTGCCTGGGTGCTGCTGCAGAAATGTGCAGGTGAGGGTTGAATTCAAGCAGGGCCCCTTGCTGCCATGCTCTGACATGGGGCCCTGCGGGGGGGGGGGGTGGAATGGCCTTTCTAAACCAAGCACTTGAGTCTATTTGTTAGAGTTACCTTTACAGCAAAGGGAAAAAGCTTTAGCAAAGGGGAGGACTCATCTGTCTGAGCCATGTTTTCTTTTAGTGGTGATTGCAGCAGAGGGATTTTTCAGCACTATTGGGCATGTTTTGGAATTCAAAAGGATCCCTGACAGCTTGTGCAGGCTCAGGGTGTGGGCAGCCCTGTGACAGCTTACAAGTCTGTCCTAGCTGCTGTCTTCTTTGCCTGACCTGGCTCCATCTGCTCTTGTGGCTGCTGTTACTCCTGTATTCTTGAATTACTTTGTTTTTGGCTACAGGATCATTTAGCTGGGTAAGCATTATGTAGATGAATGGTGGTATGCCCTTTAATTATATGTTCAGTTGTAAATAGCCCAAATATTAGTTAATTTTATGAACTGGTGATATCTTTGGGTACATATGTGCCTGTCTTGTTGTTCATGCTTTATCATTTGTAGTTCTAATGTTGTATTTATATTTTTCTTTTCTGTTAGGTTTATTGCTTGATGTCCTTGAAAGCTACTGGCCTTTCTGGGCTGTTAGGGAAACTTCTTGCAGTTCCCCTCCTAGGTCAAATGTCCTTCTCAGTTTTTACCTTTCTCCAGCACTGGAAAGCTAGCCTATACTAGGACCTTGCACTGGAGCACTCTAAATACCCTGAGCTGGTGGATATCCTCATTAATATCTGAATAGCTTTGAGTGTAGCTCAGATTTCTCTCACAGAAGCATGAGTTAAACTGGAATAAGAGAATCCATGGTCAGATTGTATCCCTGTGTTGCCCTGATTAAGCTTCAAAGCTCTTTGTATACGTGTATAACTTTCTGTGCTGCTGCTTCACGCCCAGGAAGGCCTGTGCTTCAGCACTGCTTTCCCCAATCTGCAGGTTCTTGTTGCTCACTAGGGAAGAAATAAATGTGATCGCAAGTTTGCGTGATAAAGAAGGATAACGAGATTGACACATACATCATAGCATTAGCTGTTTTTACAGTTAGGAAACAGTTGTGTTTTTTTAATGGGTTAGGAAAAATGAGAGATGATAGAGCCAGGTTATGCTATATGGTTGGAAAACTCCAGGGGTCCCTGAATGTGTGACCTGTCCGCACAGTCGCCTCTGGGATGGCAGCTGCCAAGAGCATCTCTGCTGTAACCCACCCTCGCTAGGGTGTCTGCGCTGCTCAGCACATGGTGGTGCGTGGGGCTGGTGCGTCTGACCTAGAAAGCTCTGGCTTTGATGTCTTTCACATTTGCCAGTCAGCCTGAGTTTGGTGGAAAACAGGCTGTAGTGCAGCTCAGAGAAGGAGCCTGGTGCCATGTAGGACTTCTCCTCAGGGAATCTGAGCTAGAGCAGATGCATTTTTCCTTAATTCTATACTGTTTGCTGATGCTGCTATCCCTTGAAGTTTTTTTGGTCTTGGACATCAAATACGGCTCACTGCTCCCAGGAGGAGTATCTGATTTTTAACTTATTGTTTTGCCTCTTTTTTCTTTCTCCTCTGTCCTAGAGATAAAGGAAACTTTTCAATCCTTTTTTTTTTTTTTTTTTTTTTTTTTTCCCTCCCCTCTTCAGAATAGTCTTTAACACCCATACCTTGCTGTGAGGAGTTCATCTGCCTGGAATCTCAAGTTGTTCTTTCCCCAGTCTGACACTTGGAGGGGAGTGGTGTGATCTGAGGATACAAGAGTCTGGGGATGGGGATTCTCATCTCGGGTTCAACATTGCTCTGCCTCTCTGTTCCTACTCAGCTCCTAGATGTTACATGTTGAGTGCCTGTGCATCATGTCCATCCCGAGGAACATATGGCTCTGCTTTGGAGGAAGGTCTCATCCAACTTGCCTCGCAGCACTTGCATGGCTCTCCCAGCAGATGCCCCTGCTGTGCCAGGAGAAGCTGCCTGCGCACTCTGTGCTGCCCAGGCGTGCAGCAGGTTACGTACATTTGTGCACGCGGATGCATTCCCGCATCTTGTGTAGCTAGTGAGTTAACTGAAGAGAGATCCTAGCAGGGCTATTCTGCCAGTTACTTCAGTCTCTGCATCTAGCATTTTTATTGTGGTTCCTCTTTGCGTTCTGTGAGCAGGCAGCAGATGAAAGGATTTGGTGCAAGTGACTCTCTCCATGCTCTGTGCCTTTTTAGGAGGATGCTACCTGTAAATGATATAGAGAAAATCTTTCAGGATCACGAAGTATCCGGCTGGTGAGGCGATTTGTAGTTGTGGGTGTCTGAGCACACTGAGGTGTAAGTGCTGAGATGGAGGGTTGGTGAGTGGGGATGAGGAGGGAAGCCAAGTGAGCGACTGAAATCTGAGGCGGAAGGTCAGGGAAATTTCCCTGGCATTGCAGAAATCTCCCCAAGGGATTCCTATTGCTTGAGACACTATTTAAAAATAGAGTAAATCTATTGCAGCACACATCATATACAGTCTTTCTCCTGTAGCTTGCTTAGGGCTGAAATAACCATGGCATAGACAGGAGACCTCTAATTGCTGTCCCTTACCAGGCAGTGGGATAGTGTATCTCATTGGGGGAGTCTTGATTTTTATTTCCATTTTCTTCTAGATTTTGAGCAACTAAAATGTCTGAGCTGCACAAACCAGAGTCTAAAAGCTGCGTGTCAGCAAAGGTAAAGGCTAAAATAAGCATCCTAGGCTGAAAGAGTCTGAAGTCTTAGGCTCGTAACCAGAGTAGCTTCTCATGAGGAAGCTTCACGAAATAACTCGATTATCTCAGTACTAATATGAAAAAAAAATGTGAATTGTCTTTGAGTAATTCATACGTTCAGCTCCCTAAATTTTCCATTGTGCTATAAGAAATAGGTCAAATATCTGAGATCCAAGATCCCAAATAACAAAAGTTCTGGAATTTTTGTTTTTTCCTTTCATGTGGTTTATTGCATTTAAAGATACCAGGGCTGGAGTCTGCTGTGAGAGATGTATGGTAAGAAGCCAATACTGTAGGTATCTCTCTCCCCAGAAGCTGTGTAAGTATTTGAAACTTGTCGTTACAGGCTTTTTGTATCTTAATAGTATTTGAAGTGTAAAAATTCAAGGGATTTATAATGCAACTGGAATATGGGCCTTAAATAATAATTGGACACTCAACAAAAATACCTTTCATAGGGCTCGTGGGCCTTCACAGGTGATGACTTTGCCCCAATCAGTTTGGAAGTTGCTTTTCAGAATAAAGTTAGTTCTTACTATTTTGTTTTCCCAAATAATTGAGGTTCAATTTTGAACTTCTCAGTGTCAGGACTTGATGACATTCATGTACCTGATGGATTTTCAGCTGTTTGTTGAAGGGGTATGGGTATCCACACCTCTCTTAGCTTCCTTAGAGCTTTGTGAGACTTTTTTATTTTAAAGTAATTTATTGATCTGCCGGAGAATGTTTTTGTTACTTTTTTTAAGGACTGCATATTTCAGCTATTTCATAGAGAAGCAGCATCATTCTGATGCATCGGCATCTAATTATAGAAGCATAGTTCAGCCTCAGTTGTCTTCTATTAGAGTTCAGATCAGTAGTAAATATTTCATTAAATGATTTTAAATGGACAAAGCTAGGAAATTTGCAGTGTTCAAGGTTAAACTCTAACCTCATCTCATGTTGTTCAACCTCAGTTGGCAACTATATCTCAGTACACAAAGCCCCTGGCCAGGGCTTTAGCTCCTAGTTAAATAATAATAATAAAAAAAAAAAAAACTGTAAAGTGCAATGAAGATGTCAAGAAGAGATCCAAAGGATTTGGGGCATTTTGAGTAAGATTTTTTGCTGTACAGTTCTGTATGTAATTTATGTCATTTTATTTGCAAAATGCTGTTTTTTTAGAAACATAAAGCAAACATCTGTCAGATCTACAGCTGAAAGACTGAAGCAGCCCTTCAGCTGTATCTATGTACATATGGATATTTTCATATTTGTCTTTAAAAAGCTTATCTCCTTAATTTATAATGGCCTATTTCCTAAGAATGTGTTTGTTTTTCCTTTTTGGTTAAAAAGCCAATTTTGATTTACACTATTTTAAACTGTTGCTAAGGATCTTTAATGCTTGAAATATTTTTTTTTTTTTAAAGCAGAGGATGTTCAGAACCTTCTATGTCCTCCAGTAACCACAGGGCTAACGAAATGACTTAAGCTAAAGCAACTGGAGCTCCTGAGGCGAGTGTCTGCCCCATGTGCTCCCGTGGACCCATCCCATGGGCTTTCCATGGATCTGTTCCTTCCGAGTGGTACTATCCGGTGCGAGTCCCCGCAGAGAGCCTGCCTGGTTTCCGCATGCAGGCCAGTTCTGTGTGTCAGTATTCCCTCAGATTTGTTAATGCCATTTGTAGTTATTGAGCACCTCAAGCAAAGCGCCTGTGGCTGCTCAGCCCCTTCTCACACGTGCCCCTTGTGCCTGGCCACTCAGGACCCTTCACAACCTCCTCCTTCCTCGCTGTGTGCCTGCAGCAGCCTGGTACCTCTGCAATTTGGGGAACTTTTACTCTCAGCTGAGCAACACTAAAGGGCAAAACGGGATTTCTTTCCTTCCGTTTCTCTTTGCAATGAGTGAGTTTCTGGTTTCTAATTTGTAGGGTGTTAAAAGCTGTAGTGGTGGAATAAACAAGGGCTGCTTTGCAGCTCCCTTTGCAGCTGAGCTTTAAATACCTTACTTGACACTGCATGTTATCAGTGGACTGTAGAGTGCTATGAAATTTGCTGGAAAAATTCTCAAATGATTAAAAAAGGGTGAGGGTTTTGAATGAAGTGTTTTCCTAAGGACAGGATTAAGGAGCCTGTGGATTGGGTGGATAAAGATACATACACCAGAAGATCTCACACCGTGTCATGAAACTGATCTCCCTCATTGCTAATGATACCTCATGTTACTCAACTGAAGTAACTTGCAAAATGTAATTTTGTCTCTGAGACTCCCCATTTGTTCTTGGAGCTTTTGTAAGCTCAGAGAGTTGGCATGAAAGATGGATTCCTGTAAAGAACTTTGGTAATTTGGGTACACAGAACTGACAGCTTTAAGACGTGCTGCAGGAAAATGGTCAAATTTTGAACAAAACTAGATTTTTGGTGTTAAATTAACCTGAAGACAGTTCTGTTAGTATAAGTTTGGGAAAGGAAGAATTTAATTTTATCCAGTAATTTGTATTTTGAGATTTGCTTCAGTTGTGTTTTTTTACTATCCCAATATGAAAGAATAAAAAAACTGCACAAATCTGCTAATGGTTAGGAAATAATAAATAACAAAATGCTGTCATGTGTTACAGATGATACCCTAAGCTACTCTGCTTATATTTGGAGATGTCGCTTAATTGCATTAATATTCAGTGAGCTTGCAGTGGATCACAAAGGACATTAATGTCTGGCATCCTCCTGCTAGCAATGCACCCGGGACCTCCAAATAATCTGTGCTTAGGGGGGCTTGCAGAGGTAGAAGCTAAAATGGGAATAAAAATGTGAGCTTGGTGTAATAGGAACTATTTTTCAAAATTCGCTGGCAAGTCATCGGTAGTGGTGACCAGCGTTGTGCTTTTGCTCTAAAAAACAAATCTGCTGTTAACTTGAATAGTATCACTTGTAAAATAAAGGAGTGTATGAGCTTCTGCTTTATATAGCAGCTACGTTTTACTCCATATGAAGTATAGGGGGCCTGAAGGCTGTCCTTTAAGAGTTTACCTGCTGTCAGTCTGCATAGCATTCAAGCTTTCATACAAAGAATGGAGTCTTAAACTGACAAAGTATGAAAAAAATGCAAACAATCCCTCACAAGAGATTTACAAGAAACCCATAAGAATGATACTGTTACATTTCTTCTTGGAAATGACCACTGTGAAGGTCAAGAAGTAGGTTCATGTTTGAGAAGGACTTCCTTAGAACATGTTTACTACATCCCTCCCTCAAACAATACAAGATCGATTTTACTTTTAAAGTTACCTCTGTCTTTTTATTGTAACTTGTATTCAGAGCTAAAGGTTCCGATAAAATTTTCCTGCTGAGAACTAAAACGATGCTAAAAAAATAGCCTTGAAAATAATGAAATGTTGAACTGGTAGACCATTTCCCACCTATCCTGAGCCATTTCTTTTCCAGTGGAGCTTGTATTAGAGGACATCATAGAATTACGTTATGTAGCAGATGGGCATTTTGCTGGACAGAGAAGTTGAGTAATTCATGTGGAGTCACGAGCGAAGTTGGAGATGGCCAGGAATAGCCCCGTGGCTGCTGACGCCCGGCTCTGCGCGGGAACCACGGGACCAGCCTTCCTCCTGCCACAGCGAGATGACTCCATGCAGCCCAGCTTGGCAGAGAGGGCCTGGGGAGTGAAATGCTCTGGAAAGGTCTGTCCTTGCTGAGGTTTGAAACTGTGGCTGCTCTGTGTGGCACCAGGTGCTCCAGGGCAGAGCACATAGGCAGAGAGCTTGTAGAACTGATACGGAGAGGAGATTTTGAGCATGGGCTCCTCAGTCCAGCTCTGAAGTCACTGGACGGCCCCAGGATGTGCAACTCTGTTTTATTAGCAGTTCCGAGACAGGCGTTTCTTCCATGGTGAGCACTTCCCAGTTTTCATTAGTCATCTGTGGAGCAGCCTCTCTGCTCTCCTGCCAGGCTGCACTGGTGATAACAGCAGCACCATGTAAGCAGGGAAATAGTGGCCAAGGCTGAGCAGAGGCAGCTCAGGTATTGGCCAGTTAAGAGTATATAAAGCAAACAATGAGGTTCTGTGATTGTCAACCGAAATCACTTATGGAGGGAAACCTTTTCTTTGTGTTGTCATCTTGGAGTGAGGTAGGAATGCTGAAAGAAGTGGCATTTGCTATCTGTTGATAATATGCCTTTCTTACAGAAAGGCAAAAACATAGATTTAAAATCACCACATAATCCTAATGTTGCAGGGCTGAACAAAGGCTTGAAACAACTTGTAGGTCCCATTGCTTTAGGTGTTGTGCAAACAGTAAATAACCCAAGGTAGAGCAAATGAAAAGGAAAGCTGAAGAAACTGAAACAGAAAATGTGTCTGTGGAATAAAAAAAAAAAAAAGTGAGTCTGAAAAAGTGCTGAGCAGAGCTTGAGTGGAGATTTGGCATGTGCAGCAGCTGGTGAGAGTTGGAGGCTTTGGGATTTCTCTGTGTGTGTTGTTGTGCTCTGCTCAATGCTGGGAGTTTTGGGCCAGGAGTCCAGTTTTTTTTTTCAGACAGCTCTGGGTCTTTTCAGGCCTGGATTTTTCAGGGTTTTAGATACCCTAGTCTCACTAAAATGATTTATTGGGCAGAATTCATTTCTCTAGCCTCTTGGTCCTTCACCCTTTCAGTGCTGATTTTCAGTGCCCTAATGCAACCTCACACTAGGGCTGTATTCACACGCGTTCCCCTTGGGCAGCCTTCCTCCAGTTAACGTTGCTGCAGTTCAACACGGGGCAGCTATTTTGGGAGGTTTTTCCTAAGGGTTTGCCATGCTGATGTTAATCCTCTTATGGTGTGGTACAGCTGGGAATGGCAATTTGCTCTTGTAACAGATTGACCAAGGATCAGCTGGAACATTAAAAGCTTAGGACCCAATTAATTTCTAGCGAGCTGTTCTGTAATAAACTTAGCATGTTTATGTGGATTTTCTTGTGTGCGTGACAATAGCTTGAAAAAAGTGTCTTGCAGTCTAGCCTAATGTCTCACCAAGTTGAGGGGAAATGAACTTGAGTGAGGAATTCTTGACTAAACTTCCATGCTGTTTTTTTTGTAGCTGCAGCCTCCATACTCAGTCTCTCTCATGCGCACACACGGCTGCACAGTAAGTGGTTCAAGGCAGGTTGCTGGAGGGGCGACGCCAGCAGCAGCGCTATGACTCTTGTTCCTTCGATGTGTCAGTGCCCTCCATCCTTGCTGCCCTTTCCACTCCTCAGAGTTACAACAAGTAGGATTTGTGCAGGGCTTAGGCACCACACAGCTCATTTCCTTCTGCATCCTCTTCTGCTGCTGCAGGTGCTGATGACCTTGCTTGGGTGTGATGTGAGGTGACAGCCAGGGTAGGTGCCACCTCTTGAGGAAAAAGTGACAGTTTTGGATCAATTCTAATCAGATGTTGAATGTTAAATTTAAAATTTTAAATCATTTAGGGAAGAAAATGAACATGCATTTTAGCCCCTAGACTGGGAGTATCTTTCTCTGGACCATGAACAACACGAGTGGGACTTGCACTGTTTGTCTTCTGTCCTTGAGAGCTGTTGCAGTGTTAATGAGGACCTCATGAGCAATAGGTTAAGGGTCTTCTCCAGCAAAGTTGAGAAGATGCTTTAGCAGCTTAGCAAGCATGGGTCTTTAGAAGCCCTGGAAATTGCCCTTGCAAGATCCTGAATTCTTAATCCTTTAAATAATGTCTCTGGTTCATGTGTAGTAATAAGAGATGTTGTTTGTAACTGGGTATTTACTTGCGTTTCCATTGATTGTTGAAAAAATCTTTTACTAATTGATTTTACGAAATGTTTTTTGTGTTTGCATGGCTGTCTTGTGAACAATTATTCACTCTGTTCAGGTTCGCTGATGCCCCCATTTTGCATCTAAAACATCTTGGCAAGGAGCACAGAGTGATTCTCCTCTCCTTCCCTGGAGACTCTGGGGAAGCTTCTGTGTGAGCTGTGCCTGCCCTTCACCATGTGTTTAAAAAATAAAAAGCAATTTCCCCTGCTGCCAGGCAGCTGGTGAGTAATGTGCATCCCTGCCTTGGAGAGGGTTCGCAGCCCCTGCTGTTCTTGCTCATAATATCTCGAGCCCAGGAGGGGGCCGCTAGCCCGTCACTGCCTTGGATGTTGAAAAGGCAGGAAATCTAATGGCCAGAGCTCTAATGTCAATAAAAAAAACTCTGTTTTGCCCTTGCTAGTGTTGGCTCGAGATAAAAGTAACTCAGGGATGATGCATTTCATTGGTAGGACTCGTACATGAGCACTTCAGATTTCTTGTATTTTACACCAACACCGTGTCCAAAAACAGCCAGAAATCTCGGCAGGGGAAGTAGAGCTCATGGCAAGAGTGACTGTAGTGTGCCTGTGGGGCAAGGTGTTTTGTGCTCTTGGCATTAAATACTTGGGCTTTATCTAAAGCTGAAGGGGTTTGATCCTGTCCAGTGTTATAAGCAGATTGCACTTATGTTAATAACTTGCACTGTTGTTGACAGTCAGACAGAAACCTTGAACTCATGTTAAAGCTTGCTGAGTATAATTCAAGAAGAAAGATACCATGGTGGGTACATGATTTTAACACAAGAAGTAACAGTCCACATAGTGTTTTTAGAAGGGAAAATAAAAGTTATGGTGTCTAGGAAAATATGCCAGTCCAGAGGCAGTGCCCTGGATATAAAATTTAAGTTCAAATTCTTCTTGTCTGGTGGTGGTGTGTAAGTATGTGAAAGCCAGGCTCGCTAATAGCACTGTTTAAATGTCAGGCATCCTTAGCAGTAGCCACTGCTGTGAACCTTCCACCTAAGTGTGAAATTTGACCTTTCGTGTTTCCTGTGTAGTGGTAGGAGGTATTTACTGTATATAAATTTTATGAGAATAACATAACATATATGATTTTAGGTACATTTTGCCACATTTTCCAAGGAATACAAAAGATCTCATAAGCGAAAATCAGCCTGGGCTCAGCAGCAATTCTTCTCCCAACCTATTTTAGCCTCTGTGGCTGCTTTCCTCTTGCCTGAGGTATTGTGGTAGTTTCTGCTGTGCTTGCCCTCTCAAGCACTGTTGACTATTATCTTCTAACATCACTGTGTGTTTACCACCCTCTGATACACTACAGTGGTTAGAAAAGGAAGAACCTTTTCTAACCTGCCCATTTAGGCAGGGAAGTGAGAAAAAGGCATTGGAAAACATTGCATGGTGCATCTGGGACTCTAGCACCAGGAATCATATAAAAATAGAAATATGTGTATGTATGTGTGTATATGGATATGTAAGAATTGCAAAATATTTGCTAGTATCAACAGAAGACTTAATTGCCCTTAAAACTGGGACATTCCCAGTCTTTTCTTACAAGCACAAGTGGTTTAGATGGACAAGTGCTGCTCAGGCTGCACCTGGCCTCCTGGCAGCACTGTGTGGACAGCTGTTTGGGGGGAAAAGGAAGAGAAGGGAAGTGCCTTGGGAAGTTATTTCAGTTGCTGTCTTGGCTTTCCAGGCTGCCTCCTGCACCCCTTGGTGCTGGCACCATGATGCAGAGCTGTGTGGTGTCCTCACAGCCCAACCTCAGACTGACCCTCCGTGTCTCATCTCCCTGGCAGCCCTTCGAATGCCAGGTCTCTCCTGGGCTCCTCTTGAGGCTGCTGTCAGTGACTGGTTCCTCTCAGAAGTCAGGGGCAGTGGGTGGGCGCTGGCTGTGCTTGGCACTTGCCCCAGGTGTGTGAGGTGGTTCTCACAGATGCAGAGCAAGCAGCAGGGCTGGGAGTTGCCACTGACTTGCAAGTGCTTTGTGTGCTGGTGGAAATGACTGGTCAAGGTGCAGAGCGGCTGCGCAGAGCGAGGTCCCAGGCTATTAAGAGTACTGTGGCTTTGCAGGGCCAGGAATGGAGCAGTGCTGGGTTTGTTCTTGCGTGCCGAAGCACTAGTGGAAATAAGTGTTATATTCTTACTAATTTCATCCTGCATATTTTAATTTCTCACTAGCCAGTGTGCACCTCTGCTCTGAGCATCAGGCTCTGCTGGGATGGAGCCTCGGGAAAGTGACACGTGCATCTGGCTTCCTGTTAGTTGTTAATGTTTCATGCAGTCACTTATATCTTCAAAGTGCTTAAGAGTTGCTAGCTAGTAGATTGTCACAATGTGTCTGTGAGTTGGAAGGTAAATATTAACATTCCCATTTTAGATGAGGGTGACGCAAGGGAAAGGTTGCATGGGGTTAAGGTAGGCAAGAGGAGGCAGAGGCCCTGTGTTCCAGGGCTTGCTTTTACAGAAAAACATGATTTATCTGTGCTGATCTTGCTGACTCGGAGCTGGAGCACCCCAAGTGGGGTGTCTGGCTGTGGAGACAACCCTGTCCCTGCATAAATGTGCAGTGATCCCTGTGGGAGTCTAGTCTGGTGTGCTGTGATACCTCACAGCCTTTTGAAGTACTGCCTGTATCCTAGGCTGTGTGAAAATGTTTCATCTTCCTGAAACACAAAAATCCTTTAGACAAATGTCTTCTTTTAAATAACCAAGGCCCTAATGAATGCTTTCCTAGGGGCGGGGTGGGGGTGGGGGAGGAAAGGCGTTGTGCCCTTTAAGGAGGGAGCATCTGTAGTGACTTCAGGAGGCTCTTGGCAAGTTTCTGCGTTGACAAAGCCTACAAACAGCAATGCCAATGCAGTCTAAATGCTGAAAGGGCTATGACATCTGTTCTCCTTTTAAAAAAAAAAAAAAAAAAAAAAAAAGGAAGGAAGGAAAAAAACAAAAAAACTACTAAAATCTCTCAAGATCCACTAGTGACTCTCAACACTGACACCTACTTATCTTTCTGCAGCCCTCTTTTATACAGAGTGCAGCACAGTTTCCTGTGCTTGCTCTAGCAACTGTTCTGTGCCTTGGCTTTCAGCGCTGCCATGGCAGGTCTGAGCTGGCGAGCACAGAGAGGGCCGAGCGAGTTGGGGCCGGACTGTAGCTCATGCCTTGGCAGAGCCGTCCATCCACGTGCGTGCGAGAGCCGGCGGCACTGCCGCTGCTCCGAGGGGCGCAGCCGGGGGGGACTTGGCCCCGTCGATCCCTGCAGTCTGGTCTCCCTTGCGCCTTTTGCTCCGACAGCATCGGATCTTGTCCCTCCTCTCTCTTCTCGAGTGTGGCTGTGTCTTCGGAGCTCCTTCTAGGAGAATTACTGCCTTAATTCTGGTGATATTGGGTGTCTGAACATGATACCCATGCTGGCTGTGCTGGCTGGCGGTGCCTGAGCTGGGTGTGGGACAGGCCGGAGCCACGGGGCAGAACGGGTCAGGCAGCGCATGGTTTGTTGCGGTATTTTCCCTATTTCGTGCCTCCTGGTTGTCCATCATAGCTGGCTGCTCTGCTTGAAAATGGGTTACAGAGCTGTAAATGATTCCAGTTTGGTTCTGGCAGCAGCTTTCAGCCAGAATGGCAAGTGGGAGCTGGAGCACCTCAAAAAGGTTTGTACTTCATAGGAAAAATAACTTTGAAAACACTGGAAAGTGCTCTTTTGACAATCTCCCAAATAATCTAAAAACTATGCTTTTGTTTGGAAATTAATCTGCATAAAAATATATAAAGTATATTTTTATAAAATACATGATTGAAGAGATTGGACTTTTACTCTAAATGATAAGCTTTTACTCTATATGCTTTAATAAGCTCCAAGCTCTAATAATATTAGAGCTTTTAGAGCTTAGAGCTTATTAAGGTTTTACTCTAAATGATATTTTGAAAATATTTTTTCTGCTGCTTGTAACAATACTTGTCATCAAATGACAATACCTGGGACCTTAGCATCAATCCCAACTTGTTTGAAGCTCAGCTGCTAGCCTGGAAACGTTTCTGTGTCTCTTCTGGGCTGGTTTAGTGCAGAGGAAATGGTTTCTAAAAACAAACAAAAAGCGTTCTCCTGATTTCCTATCATCTAAGATCTAAGATCAGAAAATGCTTTTCTGATTTAAATACATATTCATATTCTATACTTTGTAATTCTGCCTGCTCAGTACTGGAGCATGAGAGAGGCAGCTTCGGTGCTGCTTGAGCTGCACTTGTCACCTCTCACGAGGACAGGTGCTGTCAGCAGCAGCCGCAGAAATCCGAGGCTCAACAGAGCACTTTGTTTTCAGTTTTAAAAAATACCTAAGTTATTTATGAGCTGTTTTGGTGGGTTTTATAAGGCAGAGAGTGATGGCCACTGCCTGGCCGTGGTGAGGGCAGGGCCCTCTGCTTGCTCTGAACGAGCAATGCCAGTGTCATGGGCCCAGTTATCCCTTACAGGTCTGTGGGTTTACCCAGTTACTGGGATGTTTGGAGTAAACAGAAGAGGGGAGGCAGGAGACACCCTGTTTACAGGCTTCCTGCCCAGGCCAGCACAGAAAGGGCCTCCTCCAAATGTTCCACATACAGATCATTTTTGACCTTTGATCATCTGTCACTTTGCTGTAGGAGAGCATGCCATCGTTTGCTACTGCCTGAAATAGCCCCAAAGGAAGTCAGGGCTTAATCTTAACCTCCAACACATTGAGCCCCGCATTTCCTATCCAGCTGGACCATGAGCTATCTGGTTTCCTACACCTCGGGGCTGCTAAGTTTAGTTGCTCCAAGCTGGCTGTTAAGCGGAAGGGAAGCGGTGCTGGCCATGGATAACATGCTGCCCATGCTGCCTCGCTTGTTACACGGGGTCCTCTGCAGCAGAGGGTGAAAATACATTTTTGAGGTTTTTAGCTGAAGTTATCGTGAACTCTTCACTTGCACCATGGGCTCACGTGTTTGCATTTCTGATGCTGTGCCTTTGTGGGCTCCTCTAGAAGGAAAACTAATACTTGCATGTTTAGGCATAATAATTTAGCAGTTATGAAGGTCATGTGTTTAAGTCATTGCTAAATTAAAATACAAGTGTTATACATGAATTAATATTTTATCAAGTCCAATGCAGTCCAGGCCTTTCATCTTGGAAAGTAGACAAATAAGCAGGAATATATAGGGTTCCATACAGGGGTTTAGATTGCTTTGCTAGAAATGTTATTTATCATACAAAGTGGCTACATGAAATGTCTGTAATAAAAACTGACCTATTTTTCTTTCATCAGAGTGTTTCTGAACCCACTGGCTTCAGGCAAAAGGATCTTTATCACAAAGACCCTGTTTTTCAAAGTAATATCTTAGCAATATTAAGATTTCTGTGAAACCTGGAGGACCAGGAAAACTTCCAGCTAATTCTATTGAGCACTGGTCAAGCACCTTCTTTCTGTTAACAAATTTCTAGCATTTCAAATGGGAAATAAAAGGATGGAAAGAAAAAAATCCTTCTAATGGAAGAGGTTTACACCACAGCTGGAAGCAGACAGAGGAACCCAGGTACTCTACTCAGGCTCTACTCAGGTAGATTTAGCTGTGTCTGTGAATAATTCTCTCCCAGGCAGACACTGGAGAAGTTTTTGCAGACAGGATTCATATAAAGTGCTATTTGCCTTTCTTAGGGTTGTGCGTCATTTTTCTGGGTTATTCTGGTGTTTGTATAACATTATATTCTTCTGCCTCTGCTCAACCTTTGCTGTATTGATTTGCAGCAATCTAAGTTTGGCTCTGGGCTTAATATTGGGAACCATTTCTCATCGCAGGAGAGTGAAGGAAAAAAAAAATGTTTGCATAAAATAATCCAGACTAACCTGAAATACTGTAGACTTCTGTAGACCAGTGTCATATGCAAAAGCTGACAAGAAAATAATTCTTAGCTTTATCAGACTTAAAACAGGGTAGGAAATGCTAATTTACAGTTTTCTGCTACATGGATATCTCACTTGTCTTTCCTTGACAGACAATAAGTTAATTCACCCCTCCTTTTATCAGTTTTAAAATAGGATAATTCCTAAGCTTAAATATTGCCATTTTTATTAGAAGCAAATTGAGCATGGTGTCTATTTGCTGTAAAATAAAATTGTGAGGAAAAGAACAGGACCCCGATCTAGCTTCATGTTTCCCCTTCCATAACTTGCTGCAGAGCGTTGCACCCTAGGACAGGGGTCCACAGCAAATGAAGGTATGGAGCTTGGCTGAACCCTGTAACCAAATTCTCATTATTCCAGGCATTGTACTGCTGTATTACCCTGCTCATAAACAGCTAAAAATATGAGAAGATGAAAATACCTGATTCAGACATGGTTCAGAAAACTACTGCAATGAATCTTTGGCCAGTCAGGACTGGCTAATAACAGATTCGGAGCTCCTGAGCCAAAGGGGATGGATGTGATGAGGCAGTTTCCAGGAAACTGAATAATTCTGGTGAGTAGCAGCTGAAGTTGCTGTGATAATGAATTGGGAGTGGGACCATATTTGTCAGCTGCTTCTCATCGCTGTTAACCTGCCCCCTTTACTCCAGCTGGTGCATGCACAAGTTGTCTCATTGATTTTAATGCAAAGAAGAGCCATGCTTGGCTGTGTAGGGATGCCACATGGTTCCCAGGTGGAGCAGCAGCATTTCTGTGGTGCTTCCTAACCCGGGCAGACCCCAAGACCCTCCTCTCCTCCCTGCCCGGCTCCTGCTGATTCACAATAGTGTTTGGCTTTAATAGGTTATCTTGTCATTTTATCTGTTGTGCTTAATGGATTCAGGAATATACGCCACCACTCTCTGGGAAATAAGA
Source organism: Nothocercus julius (assembly GCA_013398735.1). Classification (NCBI taxonomy): domain Eukaryota; kingdom Metazoa; phylum Chordata; class Aves; order Tinamiformes; family Tinamidae; genus Nothocercus; species Nothocercus julius. The sequence goes on from VZSV01000054.1 coordinate 1,387,733, forward strand.
TCGTCAGGAAAAACCTAAATCAGTCCATTTGTCTGTCATGCATTAAGCAAATGGTGCTGACAGTAGGAAACGCGCAGCGCTTGACGTGTGCGTTTGGTAACTGTCTGCATGTAGCAAACTTAGACAAGAAGTGTGGTCAGCACTTTATAGTGCTGACAGGATCCTGACAGACAGTTGTCGGGAACCCAGAAGAGAATAAATGAATATAAAAAGAGTATAATTATATTTTTTATGTGGATGCATGTGTACATTAGTGAAGATTTTTAAAAAATTACAGGCTTATGTATTATTTAAACAATGCTTTGAGGTTTAAATATTTTTTAAACTATCTTAGCAATACAATATCTTATAGGATGATAATTCAGACTTTGAAGGTACATATCAGGATGGAGGAGCTGCCTCCTGGAAAGTCACTGCTCTTGCCACTGCTGTCCCTTTTGCAGTGGGAGATGTGTCTGCCAAAGGGGGCAGCTTGGCAAACTGGGCCACAAAGATCATGTGAAACTGCCAGGAATTAGGTGAATCGCTGGAGAACCATGGGGAGGGGAGATGATATGAGGGAGAGGATGAGTGTGACCTGAGAGAGCCATCCAAAGCTGGGCAAGTGGCTGGCCAGCATGATGTGCCTGCTCATGAACGGTGCTGGATGCAGGTTTTACATCCTGCCTGGCATGGCACAGAGGGGAGAACAGTCATCAGAGAAGATGGGCTGAAGAGGACGAATGAAGTTATGGAAGGGAGTACTAGGGACAGTCACAAGAAGTGTTAAGCTTGGCCTGATTTAGCGTGAGTGCAGTGTACAGATGGGACTCACATGTCCCTTTTCCTTCCAGGTCCTTCAAGCGGGTCTCTGTCCTGCTTCATCCCCTGACAAGAAAAACACATATCAGATCCCCTCAGCAGGTCACCCTGCCCTCCCAGTCCTCGTTTAGCAGCTGCCTTGGTCTCCACAGTGCACTCGCCACTGGGCCAGGAGCGAGCACTGGGAGCACAAGAGCCCAGGGAGCTGCCGGTGGGTGAAAAAGTTGTTGGGAGCGCTGCGGAGAGCGTTCTGGAGCACGCGGATGTGCTTCGAACCCGTCCATCCCCAGGAAAGGGAAATGCAGGGACTTAAGTGGTGGGGTAATACTCCCCATGAGTGATGGTGCCCAGAACCTTGGGTGACTAAGTGTCATCTGATCCTGTTACTGAAAAGTAGATGAATGTGCGAGCACTGCTAAACACAGGAAATGATGAAATGCGGGCAGTGCATCCGGATCTCTCTTTCAAAACTCCTTTTTCTTTTTCAAGTCACAGGAATGACTTCTAGCAACTTGGGCAAGGGTTGGAATAAGCCAGAAATAAGAAACAACCTTTTGCTGCTATGGTTGGAGTTAGGAGAGTGAGATAGTGATAGAAATTGCTGGAGTTTTATTGTGCATGTTTTGAATGTGAATTTATGGACCTGACAGACTTCATATTGTCTTTAACAAGAATTAGGTGTCTTTCTCAACTTAAATATGTGTCCAGTTGTACTCTGCATTTAAAAAGTGAGCAATGTTCCTAGCAATGTTCTTTAAATTGTTTTTTTTCATGTAAATTGTCTCCCAGGATGATGTAGCATGAGACAAATCAATACAGAGCTATGAAAAGCAGCACTGATTCACAGCAGAAATACTGGTTCTGGAATCAGAGAGTTTTTCCTCACCCGTGCAAGCAAGGACTGCTTGCTACTGGGGGAAGTTTTAGTGTATGACAATAATTGGCAAGTACCCGTGGTTGGTGGTGGTGATAATGCAAAGGGGCTTGATCTGGCGAGCAGCCAGAAGGGATGGTGGGAACAGTGTGGCTTGGGAAGGGGGAGGAGGCCGGTGCAGGGTTGGCACAAGGGGCTGCATCCTTGCTCTTCTGCCCTTTGGTGCCTGCTTCAGAGCAGCTACTCGCTGCAAGCTCTTGCTCTGAAGCTTTAGGCCTGTTTTTATGGTACCTGACTCGACCTGCCTGCCTCCTTAGAGCTTACTGAGCATGCTGAGGTTTGGTCTCTTCCCCTCCATTTTGGTTCTTTTTGATGTGTCGGGCAGACCTGAGGTGCTGGTGCACTTCCTGCAGCAAGCTTGTGTGCTGACTCGTCTCGTTTGGCTGTGGAGCTACAGCCTGGGCATTAAATGCTGCAGTAAAGCCCAGCTGATAACATTATGCTTATTAAATAATACAAACATTTATCCTTTGCCAAACAGTGGGGATCGCTAGTGCCCGCTGGGGAGGCATGAACTATAAAAGCCTCTATTCTTTTTTAATTAGGCCGTATCTAATTAAAATGTTTGCCTGCCATCGCTAGCCTTTATAAAGCATTTTCCAAAGCAGTGTGACTCACGGCTCAGTGGATGCAGATCGCTGTGATCTGTGCAGGATGCTCTGCTTGTAAGAAGCAACTGTTTTGGAGAGCAGGAACTGCCCTGGCCATCCCATTGAGCCAGGTGCCCGGGGCCACTCTCTTAAAGCTGAGATGAGCCAGCCACGCACGATAAAGCAGCTGGAGAGTGGCCAGATGTTTTCTCCAAGGGAAAGCCTGGAGTAGGGTGAGGGCTGGGAAGCAGAAATGGGCTGCGGTGGCAAGAGGTTTTGCCTATGTTTGTTGGAAGAATAAGAGCGGCTGGGGAGGGTGTGTGCCAGGGAGGGAACCAGCCTGGCTGGTTTGGGGGGAAAAGGGAGGATTCCATGCTGGGTTCCCTCCTGACTCAGCGGGTGAGGAGAGGCTGGAGCCGGGAGGCGGGTGTTGGGGCCGCTCTCCCAGGTGAGCAGAGCTGCGGGGGCTCCGCTCACAGCACCGAGCGACCTGCAGGCGCAAGGAGACCTGAGCACTGGCAGCTCCTTCCCACAGTCGTGCTCCCATAGGGGATGGGATGGGGAGCAGCAGCTCCTCCATGGCTCTGTCTTCTCCTGTAATGCCTGCTCTGTGATCTCGTAATCTAAAAGGCAGGGCCTTTAAAGAAAAGTGATATTTTAAGCCTTATTTTATAGGTAAGGAACCAAGAGACAGAGAATCAAATTACTCCCACATCATGCAGACTAGAAATTAAAATGTGTCTTGAATTTCCAGTTTAGTCTTAACCACAAGAGCAAATTTTCCCTATGTAGGGATGGTTTGTTCTGTATTTCAAGACACTTACTAAATGCGATACTAAAGCAATGTAAAATTCTTTCTGTGTTACAGTTGCTCTTGAGAAGCTTGGACAACAAGTTTTTTTCACCTGCAGCCTTTTCAGCTCTCACTGTGGGTCCAAATATGGGTTTTCTTGTCTTGTACAACACTGACTTTGCCAAGAAGACATTTGTTCTTCATTGTATCTTAAGTTGTCTGTGGTGTCCAGATCTGAGCCTTGCACTTCTCTCCTGTGAATTGTTGCTCCTGGATCAAAGGCTGAGGCTCTGCCATGAGGAAGCTGCTGCTAAGCTCCTCAGATTATCATTTCTGCCCGTGTCCCCCCCTCTCTGCATCCACCTTCACATTTTAGGGATGCACTAATTACACTTCTGGTGCCAAACACAATATCTTTGGCAGGTTTGGTGTGGGCAGCTGCTTGTACACCGTTATTAGAAGATTTTGGGTTACTGCTTGGATTCTATATCCTTTTCAGTTATTTGTTTCTAACTTCTTACTATACTAGAATTGAGCCCTGTTCTAGACACCCTCACTTCTATAGAAAAAGAACTGGCAGGAGGATGTTGAATTTAATTTGGCAGGTAACAGGTTTGTACTTGTTTCTTGTGCTCATTCCCCCAAGCAGTTTTAAGAGACAGGAAATCAGGCTAGGTGTGCCTTTGGTCTGATCTAAAACATCATTCATCTGTTTATATTTCACAAAACCAAGTTATCTAATACCCAAAGCAGGGGTTTCAGTACTTTACCCTTCATCACTTAACATGGTAGATTTTGTTTGCTTTTCTTCCTGAACTGAGTGTGTGAATTCAAACTGAACTCATGCATCAGAACACAGAAGAAAACGTTAAATCTCGTTGTTTAATTTAATCCGCTTTCAGTGAAACACACCTTATAGTGGGCACTTCTTGCCTGGCACATACAATGGTTGTGGTTGTTCCATAGAAGGAAACTGCTCATGTATCTCTGCTTCAGAGAGAGGGGGCTTTGACAAAATGATCTGCATCTGAAAGGCAAATGCTGCCAGAGTGGTTAAATATAGCCTGATTAATTATTCCTGGCAGCCTATGCAGTGTCAATTAAATGAGGATTTATGTTCCCCATTTTAGCATATTTCTCATTTTCAAACTGGGTGTTTTAAGTCCTAATTATGCAGTTCATCTGTTAGAAAATGGTCACTTCTCAAAATAATTTAAAATCATCTTATTTCATGAGTACATAGGAGTTTTTCTTTTCCTGTAAGATATCATTTTATGCACTTTTAGCTAGTCTTTACCAGATTTACAAATGTTAATTTTTGTTTGCTTGCCTTCTGTCAAATTTTAGGGATGCTTTGACCTTTGTTCTCTATTTTTTAGGGTTAGCAGAAGTGCTTTGTTTGCTTATTTTTTGTTTTCCAAGGTCAGGAGCACACTTACAGTCTAGGCCCACGTTGTTACTCTCATTGGAAATGCAGAGGACCCAGTGTTCATGTCTGCTGCGACGGGGTTATTCGGGGGTGCTCTGCTCTCCGTATCGCTGTCCACGTGCAGAGGGCAATGCTGCTCAAGTCAGAAGGATGAAATGACACGAGGCTGCTTCGCAGGAGATCCATTGTGTGTCGTTATCCCTCCCTGGGCGAGGTCTGGAGTGAAACCAATGTTGTGGTCAAGCAGTTTCATTCCCTCGAGCGGTGAATTTTTCTGCACGTGTTAAATGCCTAAGTGACACTTCTGGGGGCAGAGAGATGTTCTGAGGACTGACAGAACTTCTATGCTTGCATTTGTGGCTAAATTTGGGATTGGGAATGAAAGAAGTTAGTAAAGACCAAAAAAAAAGTTTTTGCTATGTTATAACATGATTCTATTCTAGCTTCGTTTTGGAAAATATTGTGTAGGTCAATGCATGTAATTCATGTAGGTAATTCATGTAGGCAATTCTCCTGCCTTCCATGCACTGTCTGTATTGAACTAATTAAGATTTTATTGACTTCAGTGTTTTGAATATAAATTTCCCTTCTTGGTGGTGAGAAAATCAAATCTCTATAAGGGGCTTCAGTCAAGAAAAGGCTGAGAGTGCAAGCTGAGAGAGAGAAAAATAACCGAGCCCGAGGGACAGGAGCTGAAGAGGGTTTTACAGACATAGAATATCTTGTCGCCTAAGAAAATTGCTCCATCCCTGCACTAAAGTTTGCATCATTAATAGTTGAAATAGTCCAGTGGGTATAATTGTGAAGTAAACATAAATATATGTCTTCTGGGACTATGTGAAGTTTGTGTTGAAAGGCAGAAGCTATTGGTTGATAAACCCTTTCCCAAGCTAGCCCTTCATCATCATTTATACTGACACCAAGAAATTCAGAATGAAAATGCCTGCTTGTAAAAATGATCATGCTGGAGTCTGTAAAAGGAAAAGAGTGCAGTACCACATGATAAATAGAATATTTATATGCTACTGTATCATAATATATTGGGTCTAGGAAGAATTTTAGCTAGAAAAATAATCAAAAGAGCTTATTAAGAAGCATCATGCACCTCTCCCATTCACTGCAAGCTGTTATTTTCCTCAGTTATTTCTCTGTGGAAAATAAACATAATCCTCCTCTCCTTTGTAGTCATATCTGACACTTCATACAGTTAATCAGCTTCTGATAGTAACTAGTATAAAGTGAGGGCTTGCATTTCCCAAAATGCTTTTCCTTTAAGTCATTGACAGATTAATTTGAATATCCAAAAATGCTAGTGCTGGCAATAAAAGTGGCAACCTTGTGACATTCAACACAGCTCATGCTAACTTTTGGAGCCTTCTTTTATCAAAGAGCCTGGTCTTCCACTGACTCACATTTTCTGTCATTGTACGTGCTGGTGCAAAGTCCAAGTTAAACATCAGTTCTGGTTTGCAGCCTCCGAGAGCTTCATGCTACCTTTGCAGGACTTGCCATTTTCTTTTGAGCCAACATTTGGTTGCAGGGTGTTACCTGGGTTTATATTTGTTGTTTCCACTGAAGTAACAAGTTTTTTGAGCTGAAGCCATCTCCTGAAAAGAGAAAGTGGTCCTGGTCTTGTACCCAGAGCTCTGCTGGGCAGGGCTGAACGAAGTCAGGCATTCACTGAATCCCCACGATGAGCAAGAGGGGGAAAGAGGCCGTCGTTCCGGCTTTGGGCAGATCATGTGGCACAGATGTGGTCGGCTCGCGTGCAAAGGGACAAAAATGTCCTTGGGTCCTCTGATGATTTAGAGGAGGAAGGATGGTGTCACTTACTAGTAAAAGCTTCCTGTATCTTAATAGATAATGGGCAAATATCTTCTCTGAATTCATTGCCAGATGTTGCATTTAAATACATTCAGTTTTCAAATATATATTCTTTGCTAGAAGTATTTTAATTTTTGAACATCCAATTAGCATTTTACTTTCATTAAGTACACTTTTTTTGCGCTTTGAAAGCTTCTTCCCCCACAGCCTTTTCCAGAGGTTTCCACATCTGCTTCTCCTTTGATTTTTCAGAAGTCTTAGGCTTGTTTTTGCCCTTTAATTTTTAAATAAGTGACTGGTGTTTGTCATCTATTGTGTTTAGGAGTCAGCTTCAATTCCTCTGAAGCCAGAGCCAAGACCTTAGCTGCCTTAAAGACTTGCTCTTCAGAGAGCACACATTTTATTAATTTGAGTTATGCACAAACATTATGCCTTAATGCAGAGATTTGCAGAGGCATCTGTGAGTTCAGTGCTTGCAGTTCGTACTGAGCAATGTAAGAAGCTGGGCTCAAATTGCTTTTAAACTATATGTATACATGTATATATAGAGATTTTTTATTCACTTGTGTGAAATTCCATTTTCCTCCTTGTTTCTTTTATTAGTCTGAAGTGTTCCTTAGTTTGAATGAGGTATGAGTGGCTGATTCCTGCTGAAACAAATACAGACAGCAAATAGGGCGAGTAATTGTGCCTAAAATATGCATGTTTTAAGGACTTTTTTTAACAATTTTTGCCCAGAGGTTTTCAGTTTCCACCTAGACTGGAAAAAGCAGTGGTGGTCATGAGCTGTGAATGGAAACTGCCAGAGCTGGGACCTGCTGCAATCCCTTGCAATCACTCCTGCAAAAAAGCAAAAGACTCAGCTGGGGAGCTGAGCAGTCCCTGACACGTTTGTATACTACAGTGTACTATATTGAATAGTAACACTGCTGTTCTTAGGCATAGCATGAGATCCCTGCAGGTGTTCGGATGGTCTTTATTTCCAAGACAAACTTTGCTCTCTAAGCAAAGCCCTCTACTGTGACAGTGCCAGCAAAGCCTAAGAAACGTGCAGAGGGCACAGGCCAGCAGTCAATGTGACTGCTGCTTCACACCGGGGCCTGGATCTGCTCCTGGCATTATTCCGTTCTTTGCAACAATTGACCTTGTGTCCAACAAGTCTGTTTATCTCTGGAAATTAGGACCTGGCAGGTGATGTCTGCTCAGCAAGTCCCCTAACAAAGGCCTGGGAACCTTCCAGATAGCATCCTGCCAAAGGAAGGCTTACACCTGGACGCATTTTATTCGAAAAATGACTTATGCTTCTGCAGCTTGCAGCACAGTTACTTAATTGGATGCTTTTCCTTCATGGAGCGGTGGAAGGCAGCCAGCCTCAAAGAAGTGCCCTGGTATTTCACGGGCTGATGCAGCTGCTTGCTTTGTGCTTGTGTTGCTCAGTGTTACCTGTGTTGCCTGTCCTTCATTTACCTGGCTGTGCCCTTTATGTGAATGCTGTTTGCCAGCTTTGGGATTTCTGTGGAGACAATTTGCTGTTCTTGTAGGACTTCAACAAATATGTTATAGAAAGATGAGGGGCTCTGGCAAACACTGAATAGCATGTTCAGAAATAATTGACAAGGCAGACCTAGTTTGTTCCCTTTCCTGAGCTATGTATTCAGCAGTTAGATGGCAAGCTGTGACTATTATGTAAAGAAATCTGCCAGCATGCACTCTGCAAGAAAACAGTTGTCATTGACTTTCAGGGAGGAACTGGCTCAGGGCAGTTAACAGGAAGAACTGTTACACTGCTCTGAGGGGCTGATATTAAAACTTCCAAAGTAGCTAGAGATTTAGAGTATGAATGCTCATATTTCCCTGTTAGAGTTCTGCAGTGTTTGAGTTCTGCATGCACAAAAGCGAGTGGAAGCCCCACTAGTGTGAAATAATTTTTTGTCATCAGTTGAGGAGTTGGATTTTGTCAGACAGTGGGTTTGTACCCAAATCCCAAAGGATTTGCACCATTCTGTGGAGGCTAAAGCCACCTAGCTGCTCTCATGTGGCTACTGTGCCTCATCTCCCATGCTGGTGCTGGGGAGCTGATCGCAACAGCGACTGGTACTGCAGAGACGGACCAGATGGGTTTGGTTTTAGTCTCCTCCCTTGGCATGAACTTGAGTGAGTTTAACTTTTGTTCTTCTCACTACAAACCTTTAACAGAGCACAAGCTTAGTGTAGTAACAGGGGCTGTACAGATGCGCTGACTTCTACCAGTCTCCGAGGACTCCCTGTTAACACTGCTAAGTCCATGCAGCCAGGCAACAAGGAGGGAAGAGATGAATGCTAAATGCTGCTGCAGTCTTTTCCATTTTTGCCTTGCCTCGGTTGCTGTGAATAATGAATTTCCTCAGGCTACCGTAGCTGCCTTGCACAGACAATGAAAAGCGATAGTGTCTGTTGTAAAAGACCGATATTTTTGGGTTGAAGCTGGTGGTGACCTCAGCAGTGGTGAAGAAAGCAGAGCATGGCTCTCCTGCAGTACCTGTCACCAGGAGGGCTCTGAGACCTGACACACAGAAAGCATCAAAACCCTTCAGCAGAGCTGGCAGCCCCTGTTCTGTCTCCACAGCACCATCTGCCCGGCTTCCTTTTCGTCTGCTTAGGCAGATGAAGGAGACTCTTGGGTCTTATATCTTTGAGTAGGCAGAGAATTTGACAACTACACCGAGTTTCTATTAGTACCAACCTTGAACAACTCTGTTTCTTTTGTGGCAAAGAGGGTAGCTAAGTGCATTCACTAGGAGAAAGTGTGAAGTAGCAGCTTCTGTCTATACATTCCTCAGCAGAGTGATCCTTTCCATTTTTATTTGCTTATTCTCTGTGTTTTCTGCTTGCTTCCTCACTGCAGACAGATATTGATCTGGTGGTTTAAAATTTCCTTTCACTTTCAGCCCCAGCAGTTTGTCCTCATGAGCATCTTTCAGCTTGAGATGAGTTGGGGCAGCTGTTTGTGCCTAGTTCTGGCCACCTCCTTCTCCTCCTCATTTTCTGAGTCCTCTTTTCATCTGACACCTTTTTCCAGCTTCTCAGACCCCCTCCAAATCCTCCTTCCATTTTTAAGTGTATACAAAAAGATAATGTTCTTAGTTTATGGCAGTTAGCATGATATGGAAGTATAAATGTTAAAATATCCCTGAAATTAGAACTGCGTGTGATTTGTTTTTAAGTTTAAGATTGTTTGAATGTTCCCAGTCAATGTATTCCAATACCTAAAAATGAAATTCTTACTAAGAAAAGGATGCGGTCCCTTTCAAAGGGAGAGCTCCACGTGCAACGCTTGCCCTGGTAAAGTCAATGTCAAACCCGCAGTGACTTCAGCGAGGGCACGATTTCTCTGGGGGAGGCTGTGCTGCTAAACCAGACTTCTTGACTGCTTTCTCTGGAAGCTCAGCCCTTGCTGTGCAGCTGGAGATTGGGGCAGGAAGCAGGATGGTGGGAATAAGCCCTGTGCATACTAGTGTATTTCAAGAAGCACCAGAAAACAGGATCTGGTTGTGCTGAGCTCCTGTACACACAGCCTTATTAAGTGGAGATTGTTCAGATGGTCCCACTGTTATACTGGCTGTAACAGGCCAGGAATTTCCTCATTAATTTTTCAACAGCGGGAAGATTATACTATGCCTCAGACTGATCCTTTTTACCACCTGTTAAAAACCTTAACTTTCACAAGCAAATATTAACAATATTTTCTTCCTTTCAGAGTAATCCTTAATCAGTAATCCTGATCTTCCAAATTAAGATTTGCACTGAGGTGCAAATATGAGCAGTTGCTAACAGCTGATATCTATAATACCTATTTATTTTTCTGTATTTGATGTCTGGTTATACCTGTTTTTCTCAGTGGCCTTGATCTTGTCAACTATTATATATGAGCTTATCTGCAATCCTATAACTAATCCCCATAGGCTAATTTTAAGAGGATGCTGTGACTCAAATTCCTGCCTAGTATAACTCTATTGAAATTAGCACTTTTCACCAGGGTTGGATTTATCTCTGTTACTCTGAGTGCCCTTAATACATGGATGCATCGTTAGCAGTGGGCCCCAAACACAATGTGACTGCTTGGCTGAGAAGCAAGCCCCACAACTGCCCTGTCTTTGAAGGTGTTCCCTAAATGAGTTTGCCTGTGTGTCCTTCTCTGCTGCTTGAAACACTCATGCTGGGAAACACTGTTGGGGATTGAACTGAGACTTATGTGAAAACTTCATGAGCAACATACCTTAAAAATATTGAGAAAACGCCGATTGTGCATGGCTCAGCAGTAGAATGATCCTTTACCACTCTGAGTATTGTTCCTCAGCTTGCAGCAACATGAGGGAGGAACTATCATGAGGAAGAATCCAGCACAATTTGAAGCTGGCGTCTGCTCAACTCCCTGCCCAGTTTATGCAGGTGGCTGGATCATGGTGAGGAGCTGGCAGGGAGCAAGCAGAGAGGAGAGGGGACCCCCCTGCTCCATCTGCAGCATCCTGTCAGATCACCCTAGGGCAGGCAGTTTAACTCAGCTTTGCTGAGGATCTTGGCAGCAGAGGTCATGTGAATGAAATTCACATGAAGTAAAATGTCAGGATGATTATCAGAAGATTACTGTTGTTTTTATTCAGGAATTTGTAGCACTTTATTGTCTTGGTTCCTCAAGTAGAGCCCCACAGGTTTTCTTAACAATTTTTGTACTCCTGCTCGTGCTGGAACGTTATTTTGCTGTTTGTTCGATGCCTGTCAGTAGTGGAAAGCTGCTTACCAGAAACTCTTAGGTAACATCCAGTGCTGCTTCTGTTACAGATAGTGAATTGCTGCAGACCTGCTTAAACTACAGGCTGAACTCAAATCATTGCAGGATGTGCTGGCAGCAGTAACTCCTGCCTCGGCGACCAGAGTGCAGACCACACACAATATTCAGTTCATCAGGTGACTTCTGGGGTGTAAATGCTGTTTCCACATGGGGAAGGCCTCCAGGCCTTATAGTTTTGAAGAGGTCGTTGACTCTTCCCCTACAGTTAGGTGCTGCAGTTGCCACCTGGCAATGTTTAGTCCCCCAGGAGACTAAAGATCCCTTTGGAGGGGGACTGGCAGGTTGCCTCCCCTCCTGGGTATGACTGCAACATTTACAGCTGCTTTCTGCTGGCCAGGGTGCTCTTGGTTAAGACTGTGTGGGTTTGGTCTTGCTGTTCAGAGTCATTTCCTGTTCCTGCCTAGTTTCGGACTTGGCTCCTCCATCGTAGCTCATGTTCTCTGACTCTAGACCTTTGGCCTGGCCCCACAAGCTCCGGGCCTCCCTGGGAAAAAGGGAAGTAAAGGCCAATAAATCAAATAATGTAATTCAACCAGTGCTTGTAATATATATCCTGCTTCAAAATCCAAAGAAGGTAATATACTTGCAGAGTGGCAAGTATGTATTTGAGACTGGCTTTCTTGGAAACAGCTCTCAAATTTGAGCCTTGAATGAAGGATAATGTTTTGTTACAATTGTAGTATCTGCTTCAGTTTGTGCTAACAGGCTAGCTTTACTGAGGACTGCTTTGTGTTGGTTAAATTTATGATATTATATTCCCTCTACCTTGAGCATAATTTGTATGTCAATCTGAGAGCATCCCCTCTGTTCTGTTGTATGCAGAGGCCAAGAGCTGCTCTCTGGCAATCCCTGCCTGCCCTGCAGGTGGGAGGATGGCCCACTAAGCACCTGAAGCCTAGTTAGGCTTATTGGGAAGCAAAAAACCAGCTGAGCTCTATGCAGCCAGTAATGAACCAGTAGTTTGGGGATATACCTGAAGAAAAGACCAGGTGGGAGAATAAAATGATTTTGCAAGACTTGGGCTTGCCAATGAACATAAAATTCACCTGCAAATGCACCTTGCTACTACAGTGATTCCTGCATTCTCTATGAATGTTATCTTAGTAGTTTATTGTCTTTAAGAGGGGAAACATACCTCTGAATGAATCACTGGGAAACTCTTTGTATTTATTAAGGTCTTACAAAGTCACTTCTCTGCTGCAGAACATATAGGGAGCTAATGATGGCCAGAATGCCTGTATGTGGCATTTTATTTAGTTTTATAAGGTGGATATATCTCAAATGCTTTAAACTGGCAGATGCCTGTCGTTATTTCTAATACAATGAGAGCAGTGTATCTTGGATCTGACACTAATCTATATGGCTGATCTGAAGCTAACCCTTTTATTTTCTAAATCATCATTTCACATAGATAGCATTATCTCAAGAGCAATATTTTTAATCTAGGATTGGAAACTAATTGCACACTAGTGTTTATGACCACTACTAGTTTCAGGCCCTGACCAACCCAGGATATTTTCCCTGTCAGAGCAGATTCAAATCCTATAGACTATACAGAAAGGCCCCTGACTCTTCAGCCTCTGCTGATCTGCCATCTTAGTCTGGCTTCATTAGGAAGCAATACCAAGTATACTCACTCATCTGAACTTTGTTAATTAGTAGATTTAAAAAAAAAAAAATAGCAGCATATTCTTTCACTGTGGGAGCAGATATTTCATGCATGGTGCTTCTCAGTTTTTCCACACTAACTTTAGGTAGAGTGGAATGTTTTTTTTTATTTAAGTGAAGATTTTTTTTTTTCCTGGAGTACAAAGTCCTAGAATATGAAGTATTTCCTGCAAGTGTCACAGTTTCAGCTTTTGATCTTCTTTTCCAGTGATACTGGATAATCTTCCTGGAAACTACCTTGATACTGGATTCTCTATAAACCATTAAAACACAAGAAACGCTTTTCCTTTTCCCATTCATTTATCAGTTACCTTGAGCCAAAACAGGAGTCTTGACTGTTTTGTGACCCTGTTGTCTAACCTGAGTCTGCATTTAAAAAAAAAAAAAAAAAAAAGAGGGTTGAGAACAATTTATGGAAATCGGGAAGATGAGAAACTGAAAGAAATTGAGGGGAACAGTAAGAAAGTAGTTTATTGATTGGATACATCAGCAAAGTTAATTAAACTGGACCTAGTAAGGCATGAGAAAGTTAGGATTTATTTTTTGTTTCAGATTGCTTGGATTCTTATGACACCAGCCCTTGACGATGTTTTGGTTAAAAGGTATATTTTCTAAAGTACTGCATGACCTTTCTTTTTTTCTGTCTTACTCCGTGTTTCACGGTGGCACCCTGGCAAAGGCAAGAGGCCATCTGACTGGTGTGTCGCTGTGTCCCTGACAGGTCTCCTCAGGTGGATGGCAGATTGTCTGCTTGCTCCTTGCCTGAGTGGCTTTGGGAATGGTGAAACTCTGGGTCCTCAACAGCCCATATCCTTTTTTTTTTTTTTTTCTCTTCAGTCCAGCGTGGGAGTCTGGCCTTAAACTTCTGTTGACTTCAGTGGAAAGGAGAGTTTTGGTAGGGGAGGCAGAGATTTGCCTTGATGGCTTAAATTCATTATTTGGTAGTTGTTAGATCAAGGTAGTCCATTTGATTGCTTTAATGTCTTATTTTAATGTTGAATGTTCTAGATGGATCTTTCATTTCAGCATTACTCAATAGATTTCTCAACCATTGAAATATATTGTATATATTCAGTAAATTTCATACTAAATTAATTTAAATTCATAGTTACATATTATAGTGTACGGTTTATAGTTACGTATACATTTATTTATCATGTTGTATGTATCTTTCCAGTCTCTAATGAAAAGTAAAATTGATACAGATTGCTACTCAATTCCATGCATCCTTCCAGTTTATTTTGCTGCTTACACTTCTGCTTTCAGTGCTTCCTTTAGATTGCAGGCCACTTGCCTATGATCATTTCCATCCATAATTTAAATACTGTTTTTACAGTGAAATATAATGCTTTGCTGAAATCCAGATACATTTTTCATTTTAGAATGCTTATATATTTTTTCCAGAAAGTCTGTTAGTGTTCTCATTAAGAAACTTTTACTACAAATCAGACACTAACAAATGTATTGAAGGTAGCACTGTTTCCCTTTTCTATGGCAGGCCCATTGCGAAACCCCAGCCTATTGCTATGGGATACAGCCAGGGAAGCCTGAGAGAGCCTGAGAGAGCCTGAGCCATGTTCATATTCATTCTCAATGGCACAAATTACTGAGGAATTCTGCCCAGTGCTCTTAGCCTTGTTGACCCTGACAGTGAGATAAGCAGGCTGCTGAGGAAGTGCTGGCTCCTGGCCACCTCCCTATTACTCTCGTGCTGCTGCGAAGGAGAGCCTTGCTGGACAGCCCTGGCTGGGAGCCATGTTATCCAAGTTTTCAAAGGGGAGGGAAAAAACAAATGGCTGAGGCACAAGACTGTATGTTCCCCATTTGCCTGCAGGCTACAGGGAAGTGGATTTTCCCACTAGTAAAATCAAGCGGGGTTAATAGCCACATGCTGAGCACTAGCTTGGCAGATACATGGGCCTTTAGGCCTATATTACTTACAAATGAAGACAGTTCTTTGCTTCATCTTACATTATTTTCTCCCCGTGAATCACAAATGCACTCAAGTGCTATAGGTAGAAGGCAGGAAGATGTTAAGCATCAGAACTGATGAATCCGTTGGTGAACAAGGGAACAAGAAGGAAAAAGAGGTGTTGAGAGAGACTCTTCTGCAAAGAGCTCTAGCAGTTCTGTTATCTTCAGTCAGCACCTCCTCCAAAGGGGCAGTGTCACGGGGTTTCGTAGGCACTGCTGCAGCTCAGGTAGCCACTGAAGGGAATGTGCATACACAGGTGGTTTGATTTATATATGTGTGTATTTTTGACCCCAAATGATATAAGCAGTTTAAACTCTGCAATTGTGGTCATAGTAGAGGATATGACTATTTCAGATAACTGGGAAAATTTGCCCTTATGAAACAAACTGAGTTGCTCTTTAAAACGATAACAAAAAAGGAGGCTGGAAGTTGTCACTTTGATAGGATGTAGCACAGGGAAAGAGTAAAGAAAACAAACAGATTTAGGATGTCATCTCCAGCAAGGAGATGGTTGTCTCCTGAAAGGAGGGGGGGGAAAAAAAAAAGACAAAAAACATTTTCTTATGCATTTTGGTCCTTCACCTTGGCTGTTCTTTTGATATATATATATATATAGATAGATAGATAGATAATGTATAAAAATTTCTGTAATTATCTTGTGGCACTTTGACAGCAGGATGGCAAATCAGAGGTTTTACTGGTCATATCAAGAAAATCTGAAGCTAAAACTATTTTAGTGAATAGCTAAATGATGTATTAACAGAAATGTATGTGAAATACGTTGAACCTTTTGAGCAATCTAAACTGAGATCTGATATCAGGTTCACGAATTCCAGTCTGTGCTAATGAAACTACGGTAATGGACTGAGGTGACTTTTAAACTGGCCCATTTTTGAATCCAGAGCATCTTCCAATCAGAAAGATTTATGAGCAATTTTTGGAATATGGGGAAGAAGGCAAGGATAGAAATAGCTAAAAAAGAAAAAAAAAATCCAGTAAGTCTTCAGCAGCTGGTTCATTTGAAATACCAGATATTTAAGCATTAGAGGTTTTTTAAGTTTTTTTTTCTTTTTTTTTTTTTGCTATTAAAAGTATAATCACCAGGAAAACTAAAGAGTTTTGCGTATGTTAACAGCAAAAATATTAATTAAATGTAAAAGCAGCTCTTGAAGCAAAACAAATTAATAATGGAATAATGGGGAATTGAACTCATTGCAATAAATGATTGTGTAACACGTGTTCCTAATGGAACTCAAAACGAGAAAGTGAAAAGAACCCACAGACAAATTCCTAATTTTATTCCTCTACTGTCAAGGGAGTTATATTCGATCTACTTAAACGTAACCAGAATCAAAGTTGCTCTGTATTTATGGGACAAAGTTTTATTTTCTGCTCTACCTGCCCAGCCTATTGATGACTTCGCATGTAGGCAGGCAACTGTGGGCTTATTAGAAAGCAAATAGCTCTGATAGCGTCCTGTGACATGGATCTTTCTGATAATTGACAATATGACTCTTGGCAGCTGTTGCTTCCTATCTCTCATCTAAGAGTTCTTCAGAAATAACTGCCTTCTGTTCTAGCAAGGCCCTGCTTATTATGAATTTTATATATGAATCTTTTTGCCTCTTTCTTCCTCTCAGTCAATTAATTATTTGCGGAGCGCAAATTTTCTAGGCTTACATAGGTATGTTGATATATCTCTATAGGGACAGCAAGAAATGTTCATCTAAAATAAGTTTTAGAGTGGATTTATTAAACTGCCCCTGTGGATAGGCCAGACACTTCCCATAAAACCAAATACAAGTAATTTTAACAAAAGAGTGGGTACAGGCAGTACCCACAGTATGCTTGTAATCTTTCTTTTTTCAGTAATTTGGTAATTAGTAAATTCAGATTAGCATTCTTCAGCATCTCCAGCTACATAATCTTAGTGTATCTGGAGAAATCATGTCGCTCACGTCACACACAGATTACATGGGGTACAGGAGAGGAACAAAAGCATTTATTCTGAATGAGATTTCTTTTGTCTGGTATGACAGCCTATGACTTATTAGAAACAATTTAATGTAGGTTTTGAAGATATTTGAATTTCTAACAATACCTTTAAAGCAGAAATGTTCTTTGAATGTGAAGTTTGGATTAAACAATAGATTGCTCTGTTTAAATCATGTAAAATGACTTCATCTGTTTGAGCAAGTAGCCTCAACTGCTATTTTTGCTGTTGATGAATTGGAGTGAGTAGCAGATAATTGTTTTTCTGTATTTCTGTGGAGACATCTGCACATTTTATGCTGCCGTTCAGTGTGCTGCATCACTGACCCTGACTGAAAGCAGCTGAAATTAGGATGTGGATAAAGTAGCTCAGATGTTTTTCTGTTTTTTGTTTGTTTGTTTGTTTTATGCTACTTTCTGCATTGCCTTCAGTGGTGTTACTGTTGTCAATATGAGAGAGGATAGCTTTTGGGCATGATGGAATACTTATTTAATTACTTCATGTTTAACTTGTCATGGAAATTATCTTACTATGAGACAGTGTTTTGTTATATTCTTGATCAAACTACTCAGATGTTCATTTTGCTGGATGATGATAACGAAATGACCCCAGTGCAGTTTGTTAATTTAGCCCCTGTTGATTGAAAGTGAGCAATTAAATTCTATAATTTGTTATGGTTGTAGGCAGTCAGATTCTTTGAGCATGTGTTTATATTACGAGCTTACCTCTTGTCCAGTTGCTCAGAAATAACACTGAACTTTGCCCTTAGGTCCTGGTACCTGTTATCAGTGGCTCTGTTTTTGGACTGAGCTGGTGAACGGTGGTTGCCTCTTTTCTGAGGAACAGCTGGGCAGGTAGATGCACAGACTGTACCCATAAACACCAGGAGGAGCGGAGACAACGGCCGAGGGACACGCACGGGCCTGTGTGCAGGTGAGTAAACTCTGCTAGCTCCCTGCATGCCACTGGGGGAACTGGGGTCAACACCAGCTACCATGGGCCACAGCAATTTAGCAATGTAATAGATCTCGTATTAGTTCTATTGCATCAGGATGTCTCCTGATGCTGCTTCATTAGTTGCTGTAGATGTAGCAGCAGGGTATGAAGGACCTGATCAGAGCAGGGACGGAGGAACTGCCAAGGCAGACAACTCCTTCCTGCTGAAGTCATGTTTGCCCATGTAATAAATGCTCTGAAGAGCTCAAGCACAGCTTCACTGCCACCAATGCTTTAAAATTAGAATCCTTTTCATTCAAGCAAAAATATTTACCATATTCTGTTAAAAATGCACTTCTGTTCTGATAGGCTGGCCCTGTAAGAACAGCACTGTGAGCTCCACGCACTTTCAGTCAAAACTGAAGCGTCTTCAATCTGTGAGCCCAGCTAGTGCAAGCAGCGGTCTGAAAGGCAGGCTGCACTCCCTGCAGCCTGGGCATGGTTAGTGGCTTAACCAAAGGCTATTCACAGAGGTCCTTGAGCAACACTTGTGCCTTCTAATTGTGTAGGGAGTCACACCTATCTAATTCCTTTTCTGCTGAACGCAGGCACAAGTGCTGTGCCTGGTACAGCTGCATCCTACTTACTTTTTGAGCACTAGATTTTTCTTGGGGAGTGCTACTTGAGGTGGTGTGCTGTCCTGTGGCAGGCTCGGCTCAGCTTTGTTCGTGAACCTGTCCTGTTGCTAGCAGTTCCTGTTCAGGAAAATGTCTGAAATAGAAGGCATAGAAGTTGTTTTTGAAACAAACAAACAAAAAGCAATATTTTAAGATTAGTGAAATGTGTAAGTCACTTTTTAGGCTTCAGTTTTTGAAACATATTTCCAGAACTTCCACATTATTTATTTTAAAATTAATTGGTACCATTTGTGGTATTATTCAGAGTTCAGAAAGCAAGCTTAGTCTTTTAGTCAAGGAGATATGAAAACCAGGGATAGCTCTGGACTGTTACCCTGAATTATCATGTTGGCGTTCTGCTGTTGGAAGGCTTTCTCACCCTGCGTTTGTTATTGCTATCTGAATTACTTTAAAACAAAATTTGTGGTTAAAAAAAAAAAGATACCTTCAACAGAGGAGGGAAAAAAAAAAACAAAAAAAAAACTTGTAAACTGTCACAGACAGTATTTCCTTCCATTGAGAACATAAGTTTCCAGCAATGACTGATAAATTGAGAGGAGTTAATGGCTTTTGGGACATCAACATGCAGGACACATTCAATGCTGAGGTACACTGTCTGTGTCCTTCACTTGATAAAGCCACCTTTAATAACTCCCAGTCATTTGAATGTTCAAAGCTGTATTTGAAGTTGCAGGCGGCCTGGCAGTTGTTTTTTTTTTTTTTTTTCTCTTCAGCATCACTTAAATCACAAATGAGCTCCCAGTGTAAAATGCTTGAGGTGTGGACCAAAGCAATAGGAAGCTGTGCCATGCAGTCCCTCCTTTCCAGGGAGGGCTGAGGGAGGCGTTT
>VZSV01000054.1:1439326-1455959 GCA_013398735.1 Nothocercus julius
GTTAGCTCAGGAACTCAGCCATACATTTGTTTTCAGGAGTGATAGTGTCCTCAAAGTGCTCCAGTGAGATGAGCAGCTGCAGGGTGAAGGATGTGTGATGACCTCCTGTGTGCTATCCTTGGGGATGTGAGAGAATGAAGAAATAGGAGAAGATATGGAGGGGTCTTGGTTTTCTTCTCTGAAATGCATTGCACAAAATGAGTAAGAAAATGTGAGCTGTTTTGTAAAGCTGCTAATATGCTTGGCTGCTTTGTGTTACATATCATTCATGTTTGTGCAGGGTTACATGAACCACTCCCCAAAATGTATATCAAAGTTTTGGACAAAATGAGGAGATTAGAAACCAGTGGGATGAATAATGTTACAGCTCATCAGTCAACTTGAAAAAGATTCTTGAAAAATAGTAATACACTCTCATTGTGTGGTACTGAAACCATTACAAGCCCTGGATGTATTCTGTGTAATTTATCTGTTTCATTTGCATTGTTAAGATTTTTTTATTGCTTTGACCATCATTAAAGAGCTTGTACAAACTGATAGGCATTAACTTCAATGCATTAAAACCATTAGCATGGGCTTACACTCTAAGTATATTTAAAAAGACTGAGTATTTCAGGATTAATGTGCCAAATGTTTTATGATAGCATAGTCTATCACCTTGCTGGTGTCTTCAAATGAGTCTTCATGAATTCCTTAGTTTGTCATACTTTACTCAACTTATGATGTTTGCTTTCAGTTCATGAAAATGGTAATGATCTTTCTTTTTACCACAACACAAAGCAGTCAACATACCACAAGTATTTGATCATTAATGAAAAATTCTCATCCAGAGAATGTTTGAAACTTCTTTTGGAAATATCAGAAGACATTAACAATGTGGGTTTTTTTTTTTGTTGTTCTCTTTTTAAATAATGTAGTTGTTGGTTCACTTAATTTTTTTTTTTTCTTTTTTCCTGAGGTAAACCTGACCAGATTTGGAAGGTCAAGATCAATGAGAAAATGCTAGTATAACAGAGTAAAGTTAAGTTTTTCAACACTTGTTTCTCTGTTTGGATCACCTTGGTGATCTTATCTGAATGTTTTTAGCATCTGATTTGCATATTCTGGAGATGCTAAATTCCTAGCATTTAACGCCTGAAGTATGGAATTGCCTTGTAAGTGAGAGAAGTATGGGGAAGAGGAGGAGAGGTTAGCTGCATCTCAAGTAGGTTGAAGAGTTTTGTCTTCATGTGTTTGCCTATGGAAATATTTTTGAACTGTCTTTTTAAACTCATCATTAATTTCCTGCAATAATCACAAGCGTTTCAGTAATGAGGTGACAGTGAAGCTGACAATGAAACCCCACGTTTCCTGTCCTTAGGAATACTGATGGAGCTACCAGAAAAGGTGAACTATCACTAGGGAAGACAAAGCAATGAATGATATAGGGAACTCCTGCCGAGTTTTGTGCGCATCATTCCTCTGTGCAAGCCAAATGCTCACCTGCTATGGAGAACCCAGTGGGTGGGGGTGGTTTGCGTGGTTTGTGCCCAGGCTTGGGATAGCTAGTCTTCCACGGAAAACAAGTAGGGAAGTGTTCTGTAAATATACTGAGGTAGATGGAGGAGGGGGGAGAACGGGAAAAGTTGAAGTTAAATTTGTGTAAGCTGTTGTATGCTGCCTGTGCTTTACAATACAGTTGACTTGTAAGAAAATCCTTCTACTGTTCTGACCCAGTTTTTCCTGACTGTGGCTGAGATTTCCTCTTGGTTCCTATTGCTGTCCTGGGATTTTGAAATTCAATGACAGACATTAAAACTATTATGTCTCTAGAAACAAGTAGGTTGGAGAACTATCCCAGTACACTGGGAAAGTTGCTCACTAGTATTTCCAGTTTTGGCATGAAGAGCTGGCTTGTTATCAGCCCCAAAAGCCTGTTGCAAACTCTGAATGTCAGGAGTTTAATTTAGATTTTTAGTAAGGTTGGTGGACTGAAACAGTTGTGTTTCCCCCATCCTCTGCTCCCAAGGGTGCATGGGTGTTTTTGCTCACTTGGCTTTCGTTGCGGCTGGAGTGGCAAGCCAGTATTGCTGCTAAATGGTGGTAAAAAGCAGGTAGTAAATGGTGGTAAAAGTGACAGTGTTTTTGGTTAGGGTATCCAGACATAAGCAGTTCAAGGACAACATGCCGCTTGCCTGCTCTGCTGAAATAGAACTGTTTCTCCAGCTCTTCAGGTTAAAATACAGGACAGCAGGCAGTAGAAGGTACGTTAGTAGTGATGCACGTCAGCCTGCTAAAAAATAACCTTCCTGCTAATCTCACTGAAAGATACGTGTGCAACAACCATCTTCTGGAGTTAAGGATTGCAGCTGCAGGTTTTGCTTGTCTGTTATGTTTGCTGTAACAGTATTCAGAGAACTTTCAATATATGTCTTTTTACTTCTCATGTCTGCTAGCGTTATGCTTGCTCCTTCCTGCTTTTACTCTTTTCTCTCTCCCTTTTGTCTTCTGCTATGTGTTTTCGACCTTTAGATTTATGAATCAACCTATCTGACATATTTTGCATGTACTTAATGGCTTGAAGGTTTTAATAGAGGCTATGGAAGAGAATTTCAGATAATCTTTAAATTTAAAGAAAAAGTCTGTCTCCAAAGAGACTGCATAATGTTATGTTCAGGATATAGTAAAATGCTTATTCAAAAGTAGTTCTGACCTAGGAACTCTAGATCAATAATGGTAAATGGTTTTGTGTAGGATCTAAGAGTTCTATTTCTTCCTGTTGCAACCTTAAAGAGTGTGGGTTAAAACGAACTCAGCTGAATTATTACGAGCCTGGGAAGGTGGATCTTCCTAGTCCATAGTGGGTTTTCTCTGCACCTTGCCTTCTGGCTGAGCAAGACAGAAAACGAACGCTCCGAGAGCATGTTCTTCTCTGCTGCTTTCATTTCTTACTGTTGCCTGCAGCTTAGCATTTTAACTGGCTGTGTCTAGATTGAGAGCAAAGATTATGAGGGAAAGGAGCAGAAACAACAACAGTAGAATAGATGGGTATTCCAAAGTGGGCCACCTGAGA
The DNA here is from genome assembly GCA_013398735.1 of Nothocercus julius. Classification (NCBI taxonomy): domain Eukaryota; kingdom Metazoa; phylum Chordata; class Aves; order Tinamiformes; family Tinamidae; genus Nothocercus; species Nothocercus julius. The sequence goes on from VZSV01000054.1 coordinate 1,442,379, forward strand.
TAGCTATCACTTGCTACATTGCTTGCCAAAATTTTGTTGTTGTTGTATGCATTAATGACAACAGCAGCAATTCAATTGGTACCTTATCTGCACAAGGTTTTAAAATAATGAGGCTAGTGCCTTTCTTTGCTGCACTTCAATATACAGACATTAGAGACAGTGGAATTAAGCTTATTTTTTCCTCCTCTTATTTCTCTCTGTAAAGGTTTGAAAGAGCTGAACTTCTGTGTGACTGCCAAATTCCCAGCCTCTGGATTTATAGATCATGATCTTAAATTGTTACTAAAGGGTATCTATGCTAAAAACTCCAGCTGAGGCATTTAGGGCCGAGGCTACCCATGAGGCAGTGATTGCGAGCGGGGGTGAAAGTGAGATGGTGGCATTGAAGCTCTTCTGGTGCAGGGTTGGCATTGCCTGTGAAGTTGCTGACTGGAAGTGTTCTCCAGTGGCAATTGCCAGTGAGGCCGTGCCGCTAAAACTGGAGGTAGTAGCTTGTTGTTAGGAAGTAATGACTGTTTTTCCTGCTTGGTCTGTAGAAAACCCTTCTGCACAGTCCAAGCAAGGGGAAGAGCATAGATCAGTTGTTCCTAGTTGGTGGTTTCTATGTGCATTTCATGTAAAGCAAAAGTGTATTGTAGTAAAGAGTCCCAAATAATAATGTTTATTTTCACAAACAGATGTTGCTGTTTGTTTATAAATATTAAAAGGTCAGGTTTTGTTTAGCACAGAGGATAGTCAGATTGGTTGGAGTTTCATTCACTGCTTTTTTTTCTGCCTGATTTCTGTAGAAAGTGAAACCTGTAAGCGAGTAGTTTGCAGTGAAACACAACATTTGAGTATTTCATAAAAAGGAAATAGGTATGAGACAAATGTTTGTAAAACATCGTAGAGGGCTTTAACTGAACCTGTTTGTGACAGAAGAGGTTAGAGGAGGAGGTTGAGAGTCAAGAAGTGTGTTCTGTTGTTTCTGATCCTGCTGCAGTTAATTTCTAGATTAGGAATACATGCCAACTAGTATGCACCCTTGGAAAGCACAGTTTGGTAAAGGAAGAATATGTAACAACAGTGGTTCAAGTGTCCTTATGGCTAAATAAAGCTCGTATGTGCTTTAGGTGCCTGAGATCACCAAGCCTGCCCTCTGCTCAAGCAGATGGAATGTTTCAGGGAGTGGGTGCTTTCCCACTAGCTGCAGTTGTATTGGGAGCAGAGAAAATAAGTGAAATGGCTGTTTGACTCCCTTGGGCAGAGATGTCTTCCTTGTGTTCCTTCCTCCTTGTTATGTACCCAGTTACCAGAAAATTTTGAGGATAAAGCCTCTGGTTCAGAGGGAAGCAATAAGCTTGTTGCTGATAGTGCCTTGTGTGGAGGTTAACAGCCCTTGTGCACACAGGAAATGTTCAATTTCTAAATAGCCACCTAATAATCAACATATTTAGTGTTTAAAAAAAACCAAAAAACTCTTTATCATCAGTGTCTTTGCTGCTAAACTTAGGAAAATATATGGAAACAGTTGTAAATAGTGACAGTTCCCAAGTGGAAAGTAACAGAACAGATGAAATTAAGTGTTATAAAAAGATTGACATAAATGAAATTACTTTTATTTCAGTTTCTCTTAATTTTGCAAGTGGACCAGTGAAACCAGATTTCAGCTTGGCTGTTTACAGCTGGAATTAGCAGCAAAGGACCTGTCTTTAAAGAGCCTTTGATAGGAAGTAGTAACAGGGTTGCATTACACGTTGCAATGTGATGCTGAGCGGCCTGAACAAGCATATCATTTGAATTTTGGAAGATGCTATTCTGAGCATATTTTTCAAGCAATTTTAGTCCTCTAAAAAAGTCCTCTAATTGAGTTACTTACAGACCTGAGTATATTTTTAACTGAATCTAAGTAGTTGAAGATCACTTATTCTATGTACTATTGCAAAGAACAGTTGGCAGAATTCCTCGGGAAACCTAACTGAGAGTTAGTTCTCTTACATATATAATTCATCCCTCCAAAATCTCCTAAATAGGTAATTTAAGATGTTGAAAGGCTTAAAGTGTTTCTGAAGTAGAAGCAATTTGAGTGAAAATAGCTCAGTGATGTTATTGGAGCCTGTGATGTGGGTTGCCTGCTGTAGCCAGTTGATACTAGCTAAGTAATTTTGTGAACTGTATAATGCAGCTCTGACCAGAATATTTAAGTGAATTTTGAGGGAAGCTTGATTGCCTGTGCTCTTGCAGAGAGTACATTCAAAAAGCAAATGTAGGTCACTGGCAGGGGAGTTTTCTGTCATTTCCCAGTTAGTCTTTACTGGTGTAAGCTATTGTCCAAAACTCAGTGTGGTGCTAAGTGTCAAGCAGATTTGCTGTTGACATCATAGTGACTCGGTAGTCACTATGTGACTGTAGTGGTTTGTTTGTTTTTTCTCTCTCTCTATTCTCTAGTGTTAGGTAAAAATGGAGTAATCTTCCTGTGCCTAGTATGGGTTACTTTCACATAATGTGGGAAATCGCAGTGTTTACTACACTGGCTAACACCAGTGTATTGCCAGCACCAGTATGTTGTATGTATTGAAATAAGATATTATAGAAAAAAAAAAAAAGGCACTAAAATATCTTTCAATTTTATCTTGTCTTTTCCCTCCAGACATATCATTTAACTTCTCCCTCTGTTTTGTGCTCCAGACCCCATTGCAGTTACTCTGTCTTGCCTTGCCCTGTCTTTCTGTGACTTTCCACTGTGTTTGCGCATGCTGAGGGCATCCTCTCCAAGAGTGCAGCAGAGTGTTGCTGTCCTGTGCTGGGCAGCTGCACTTGCCTGGTGCTGCAGGGAGCTTGTGCTGGGCTGCTCACCCGGCGTTTGCGGAAGGGTGATGTTGCTGGCGAAGGCCCTCAGTTTCCTGAGGGGCTTGGGCCCTCACAGGTTTCAGTTTTGCTGCTGCTACTTGTGCAAGTAGTTCCATCAGCAACTACGTGCCGTTATGTTAAGTAAGTGGAGGGTAATGAAACATCAGTGACATCATTCTCCATTTCTTGTGTCTCAGTACAGATTTTTGTAAGGTGATGTGAAGTGTCTCAGTAGCTGTGACCCATGTCCTTGATTTACTGAATACTTCTTCTGACTTGCCTTGAAGCAGAAAAACTGACTAATATAAAACCAAAGGTTAGGGGATTAAAGCACTGCATTAGGAAAGAAATTAATGGTAAGTTTATGGCCATCACAGTTCGAGCATTTGGCTCAAAATATTGTGTAAATATTATTGCTAACTACTGATACATGATTATATTTTACTTGCCCTGAACTCCTTCCTTCAAAAGCCCTTCCTTCAGAAACAGTGGCATGAGGAGTTAAACTACTTACACCACCTTCAAAAGAAGGCTTTCCTCTCTTGCAGAGGTGTTTTGGAAACGTACTTCATTATGAGCTCCGGAGTATGAGCTTAGTGAAGTTAATAGAAGTTCTTAAACCACCTCATTAGAAGTGTCCTCATACCATTTTCAAAGTGGTGAGGCCTCTGTTCTATATATGCTACCTTGGAGGCTGCATGTGAACTGGGTACAGCCTGGTTTTCTGAATTGCCTGTGTTGTGGCAGAAAATGTTTGTTTAAAGCATGATTGTACCTAATTAGAAAACAAACAGGTTTTTCCTGGCCTGGTAGAAAGTTGCTTTAAATTAGGATAAGTATTTTGTAAATTACTTAGAAATATTTATAACTGACATGTTGAGGTAAACATAAAATAGCGTCAAATACTCTGACTCACTCCTTCCATGCTGTTTTGTTGTCAGAATGTGAAGGTTGTTGAGACTCTTAAATATTTGTCAAAGTAAAATTCAGATACTTTTTTCTTTACTGGCGTATATTAAAATATTCCAGATGTTTATTTTAATGTCCCTCAAGTGCGAGTTACCTTAACCAGATATAACAGATTGCCATTGTGGTTTTGGTTCAGGCAATTAAGCTTGATGTAACTCCTCGATTTTTCAAGGAAGGAGGCGGAAGGGAGAAGGACAAGATCAATTCTAGGATTCTTTTTTCTTCAACTTTTAACCAGAATATTTTCCCCTGTGTTAGGCAAATGCGACTTTCCACAATTCAGCTTTACAGATACAACAGTTTTAACATAGGGCCTTGCACATTTCTGAGAGATGTGTAGAAAAAGATTCAAGAAGAAGATGAAACGGGAGTGAAGCACTTTGTGGGAGGAAGCTGGAACTCTGGCCATGGCTTGCGGGACAGCCCAGCAGGTTGAGCAAGAGCTGCTGTGCTGGCCCCAAGGGTAGATTTTAGCTAGGAATCTGTATCTATTTTTTTTTTTTTTTTTTTAAGATGTATGCCACGCATAGGTGGGTGGCATAAATTCAGAATCTGCAGAAGCCACAACCAGTCTAATTTTATTATATACAAAAGCATGATTTATTAATTAGATTAACCATCAGTTCATCAGTGCCAAGAACCATTATGCTGGATTCTAAGTTAAATGGGAGTGGATGAGAATCTTTCTATTCAAATTGCAAACTTCTTTATGGCTCCTTCCTGCTGCTTCAGTTGTGGAACTGATTCTTTTTCTCTGGCTGGCATAGTCTAGCTTTGCCTTAATAGTCTACCTTTTGCTGGGGAAAGGTGCTCTTTAGGATTATTGCTAAACTTGTGCCAAATTACCAAGTGCCCCCTCTTTTCAGTGGTGCTAGCTGAGGACTAGGGAACACAAGCACGGTGAGTATTTGCATCCTGGTCTGCTCATAGCTCTGTGTGGGCATTATTGCTAGTTGGCTGTGAGTGCTAACGGATCATGTTTTATCTGTTTATATCCTATGGAAAAGTAAGAGTCAGGTGGAATGAGATGGAGGAAATGAGGTGGGAAAGAGGCCAAGTGGGTGGGCAGGAAGAGGACCCATGTGAGCACTGCCAGTGCTATCTGCCTTTTCTTACCCACGTGCTGTGCGTTCAGCATTGACTCATGTTCTCCCTCCCTGCCTCTAGCTTTACCCAACAAGCCCTTTAAAAGACTATGTCTAGATAGATACGCACTAGAGGGATGTTTGGGAGAGAACCATCCATGTATGGCCTCTCTGTAACAAGTAGCAACTGAGACTGTAATCTCGCAAGAGGTTAGGAATTTGGTGTCGTACCAGATTGATTTTTGCCTGGGGTTCTCCAAGTTGATTTTGTAAAATTCCAAGATCATGTAAGTGAGACTTCATTTGAAAGTGTAGTAGAAAATAGTGAATCTAATGGGAGAATTTAGCCTTCTCATCAAATTGGCATCTATAAATAAGACTATAAAACCTATTAGTGGCATGAATAGAGCACAACAACTCTTGTGTCATAGAACATAAGGCAATAAAAAAAGCACCTGAATAGTGAAACTTTTATAAGCTTGGAATAACTGAGCTCCAGAAGCAGATCCAAATTGTGCAGACAGCAGAGGAGCCTTCTCATGCCGTACCGCTTAGGGCTGAAAGCAGAGGCTGCCCTGCAAGAAGGGGAAGAGACACGTTCTCTGCAAACTTTGTGGTGCATTTCTGCTCATGTGTGTTCTTGCAGAAGTGGTGATTCCCTGTTGTGCTGGCAGCCTTGGAGCTGGACATGAGATGTATAAAGGAGAAGGAAGACCTGACGTAGCCGTGTTCGCCAGTGTGGCTCAGATGGCGTGAGGCCTGCCTGCTGCTAGCCTGGGGAGGGCTCACAATGCTTCTGTTCTCCAGTAAATGCAAGGGGTGAAAGGAATATTTAAGATATGGTATTTGCATGCAAATTGTTTTTTAGTGGATGCCAATGTGTTGGGTTCTTTTTGAATACCTGTATCTAACCACACAGATGTAGTTAGGTTCCAGGTTATAGGTCTTCAGCTCTTACCATTGAAGTCAATGGAGTGCACAGATAAAAGCCAACTGAGAATGCACTCTCTGCACATTCCTAGTCCCAGCTAAGCGAACATGCTCATTTCAGGAGAGTGAAGAAAAGTCAGCGCAAGTGCTTACTACTTTATTTTTTTTTTTCCCTCCTCTTTAGATAGGATTTTCTGGCAGATATAGCAGATGTTTTATTGTGTTAATTTGAGGCAGGGGGGCAGAATCAAAAAGTCATTTCCAAGTGGTTTCTTGTAAACTGGAAGTGAAGATGAATCCAGATGCTGGCATGGTGTTGACAGCTGTTTCCTCAAGCATTTGAGACAGTTTCTTCCACCAAGTTTCAGTAACATAAAACTTTTGTGTAGAAGTTGTACTGATTTCTCTGCCACATCATGAGATTCTTTTCGAAAGAATTTCAGTCCCCTGTCCCCTAATATAGGGGAAAAAATGTGCTCCATGGATAGTAGATGAAGTTACTTAACCGGTCATATGGAATCCTGTCCTGCTATCATCTGCATACATGTTAAAAACAGTTTTCCTCATAGTTATTTTACCGCAATTGTTGGGATTACGCAGGTTCAAATTGTTGTAGAAGCTCTGTCAAAGCTACTTACCTGGTTTTCACTGCTTGAGTTTTTGACACCGAGGCTGACTGTTCACACAGGTAGGCAATGAAAGATAAAGGTTTTTTGGCGCATGTTCTGAAGCACGGAGATGTGAGTAGGCAGGGCAGTCCCACTATAGATTTGTTTTGTAGCGTTAGGAGCAAGGTGAGTGCTCAGGCAAGTGCTGTGCCTGATGCAGCTGCATTAAAGCTGCTTGGCTTGTAGAAAAGAATCAGCTTGATAGTGCCCCAAACCGTCTCGCTTGACAGACTTGGGGAGAAATCCCCTTTCTGTGCAACTCCCCTGGGCCTGAGGAGCTAGCGAGGCAGTGAATCCCCTCTGAAGTGCTTTTCCTTGCCTGCTGTTACTAGGTTAATAACTATAGCAGTGTTTGAGGATCACAACTGTGTGATAGATGCGGCAAGGAATCCTGCCGTATTGTCACACGGAGTGCACAACCTCCATCTTTCAGAAAATATAAATTGAGAAGCTGCACTATAGTCCTGCCTGTGATCTCATGATTATCAGATTTTCACTGAGAAACAGGTGTTTTCAAATCTAGAACTTCTCAAAAACTGAATTCTGACCTTAAAACAGATGCTTAGGTCTGTACTTTGCAGTACCTATGTTGTAGGCACAGACCTGATTCATCTACTTAATGTGTTGAGTGCTGTAGGTAACTGCAGCTACAAGAAGAACCTAATACCATTAATGTCGCTAATTAAGAGAGTGATGGCCTATCCTTTTAAGCTGGTATTTTTGTTTCCTTTTGTGGAAAACATGTGGCATTTTTTTTTGGAAGCAAATTAGCATTGAAGGAAATGTGATATTTCCTTGTTCTCATTTTTATACTGTTTTGCTTTTTAGATTTGTTTTCAGTTTTCCTGTTTCCTAGTTTGTCTCTCCCCTTCTCCCCCATCTGAAGCATGCAACTATCAGAATCCGACAATCTTATTCTAGAATGAGATTTTTCTTCCTCCTTTGCCCTACCATCCCTCCTTAACTTTCTTTCTTATCTGCTTTCTTCTGTCAAGATCTCTTATTTCACAAAATATTGCCTCTTTCTAAACCGCCTGACTTCACCGCTGAGGACAATTTTTCATACCTCTACCTTGGTTTAACGTTGCTCTATTTGAGGGTTTTTGATGCAGTCTTTTCCCTGAAGCTACTGGTTTTGGTGTGAGCCCAAAAAGGGAGTTTCTGTGCTATTGGAAATAGCACTGAGAAGTAAAAATGGTGCTCATCAAAAATAAAAGTAGTATTTTAAAGGAAAATAATTTTAATATTATGATCACAATCAGCATGAGTAAAATTGCAAGCACTAATACTTAGCAGCCTCTTTGAAATCTTGACAGTGAGGCTGTTTCAGTTAGTTTAGCATTCATCAACCTGCCATGCACTTTAGTTCAACTTTGGTTTAGGTTTGAAATTTGATGCAAAAAAAAAAAAATGCAGAGGGAGCAGTTGTGACTCAAGTTGCTGCTGAACACGGAATGTAACTTCAGAACATTTGCTCCTTACTTGTGCTTTTGGGAGAGCGCGTGAATTTTTTTTTTTCCTGACCTGAGGAAAGGCTTAGGCTTAAGAAAACAAAAAAGGTGTGTGTATTTTGTTTTCTTTGCTTAGCTATTTGGTAGCTTTGCTAAAAAGGTAACAGAGCGTGGCTGAAGAATAGAGGGCAGGGGACAGCAACATCTGGAGCCAGCAGTGCTGCTGAGGTCTTGAGGAACATCCTAATACTGAGAGCTACTGTGTATAGCATAAGAGCAGGCCATAGATACCTGTGGTTTGCTCTTACCACAGTGTCTAAAATATATGCAAGATCTGTATCACATATGTGAACTCATTATATTCTTTTAAATCTACAGCCATATAAAAATTGAAGAAAAAAATCCCTGGCTAAAACATCATATGTGAAGGGCATAATGTTAACATATATTGTGAGGAAATTTGGTTTATCTCTGCAAATTGGGTCTAGTGTCACAATTCTTGGAGTAGTGTCAGGCACGCTGTTTGCTGCCCATCTTCAGATACTGATGCAATGTGAGAAGAAAACATTCTTCAAAGTAATTCTCAAACCTTGTCTTATTTTATGAGAAATGAATGCAGGGTCTGCAACTGGAAGCCTGAAGTTATAGGAGAGAGGTCCTAGAACTTACATGAACCCTACCCAGACATTTGACCTAATTCAGACATTTGTCTGAATGGCCTAAAATTAGTTTCCTTTCCTTTATCTAGGATGGTATTATGTCATTTAGAAAATACATTAAGAACATCGAAGTAGTCTGTAATATTGAAGTTATTCTTGGTACAGATGAGTAGTTTTTGATCCTCTCCTATTGTTTTTGTGTTTAAAATACTTTTTATTTGTTTTACGTGTATTAAAATACTTCTTTGTTTTGCAGTGTTAATTCCTGACTTGGGAAGGAGCATTAAACTAAATAGATGTCTCTAAGATAAAAATGTAAATTCAAAAACAACATAATTTTAAATATGCTACCCTTAAATCCCTTGCTTGTCTGGAAGAAACAAGCAGTGAGGAATTCACCATTTCCTCTGTGTTGCAGTTGTGAAGTGGCATTTGGAAGTGCTGGGCTGTTTTTTTCGGGAGTAACAGGCACAGCTCATGTCACAAGTTTGTGAGTTGCTGCATGGGCCAGGGAGTAGAGCAGCAGCAAGGAAAATGAGTACATTAGGTTCATTCATTCTGTAATTATCATTATAAGGATGCAGCTTAAGGAGAATGAAGTACAGGGGTAATGTATGCCTTGTTCTGTATCTTTGTAAGTGTTGATAAGGTTATTCTGTAAATGAACAGAAGATCAGGGAGGAAAGCAAGCCAGAGTCGTCCCGTTGCTGGCTATGCTGAAAGCTGGTAGCATTGCCGTTCCCCTTGTTGATTTCTGTTGAATGGCAGCTCAAATATATTTTATAGCCTGGTAAGAAAGATGATGTGAAAGGAGAGTAAAAAAGCTGTGTGAGTTACCCTGTCCCATCTACAGTGTGTCCTGTTGGAGCTCTGAGAGCTGGCGCAAGGCTTTTGCTATTGACAGATCCAGTCCCTTGTGTCATGTGATTGAGATGTACTCAGCATCTGTGGGAGTCAATAAATTAAAAAAAAAAGAAATCCTTGGAGCCCAGGGCTCCTCTAAGTTTCTGGGAGAGAATCTTAGGATAACTGTTTTGGAGAGAAAAACTCAGGTCCCCCTCTGCTTTGTCTGCTGGAGTAGGAGGAAATTTCCTCACAGAGAAATGAGGCTGTAAAATATGTGTTTACCCCAGAAAATAGTTTTGAAAATCACTATTTGGCTCCATGGGAGTTACCTTATGTTCAGGGACAGTGTGCTGCAGTAGACTCAGCTGGTGGTGCAAGTCTGCCTTGCTACTGTTCAGCAAAGCCGTGCTCCAGTACTGTTTGTAGTCAGTGGTTAAAGTATTTTCAAAAAAGGGAGAACTGTGGCATGGTTCACTCAAGGCAGGAAGAGAAAGGTCTTCCTCTTGAGGAGAGGAAGAAAGGCTCTGTTGCGCAGTCTCCGCTCAGTACTCTTCTTGCCAATAGCCAAGTTGACAAGGAGTGTTACTTTAAAGGTAGAAGTAGAATAAGAACGGGGGATGGTAGCAATGAGAGGCCCATCAGACCCTAGGATGCTCACCTGAAATGGGTGCTTATCTGATTGGCAATGAATACAAAAGCACTTGTTTACTTCTAAAACATTTGCATGCTAATTTTATAGGGGGTCAAGCAAGCTGCAGAGGTCTGTCCTGCTTGTAGATTATAGAATTGGCTTGTGTTGCTCAAGGATGTGAGATACAGTTTTCTGAAGTTCAAAGGCCAATGGCCAAACAAATATATTTTTTTTAAAAAAAGCATTGATTTATGTCTGCTTCTATTAAATTTTAATCCATGATTCAAACTCTGAACACATTGGAAAATCCCATTGTTTGAGTCATTATGGATGTTAAAATGGATACTTTAATTTAGGAAGAGATTAACGTTATGTGAAAATGTGCTGTATAATATCCAGGAAAAATCTGTTTCTTCCTTGATGTTTAGCATTATGGCTCCTATAAATGTTAAAAATAGTCATATTGTTGGTGAGAGTATTTACAAAAGCCAGTGCAAGTGCACATTTCATCCAAGCTCAGTGCAATTTGAGAATGCATTGAGAATTGGTAAGTGTAGGCTATTGTAATAAAGATAATTTTGAATGGAACTGTAATGATTTAATAGCAGCCAGGTTTTGCCAAACCATCCCAGATATCCTTTTGTATTCCTGTCCCTTTCATTAAAACATGAAATGTAATGAACGTGACTAAGGGCAAAACCCTCTTTCCTTGTCCCCTGCTCTGTGAGGATGGAGTGTGCTTGGGGACAGCCTGCGCTCCTGTGTTTAAGTGCTCTTTTTATCTTGCAATAGTGCTTGGAGGAAGGTTAGCATTTTTAAGCAACATCTTAAAAAGCCTCGAGGCCGGGTGAGGACTCTAAGGTATTCATAGAATCAAAACCACAAGCTGCCAAGAGGAAGCTGCTGCTGCAGCTCCCTTCCCCCACGCCTGCCTTGGGTTGCAGCTTGGCCTTCAGGACAAAAGGGAGCCAGTGCTTTGCAGGAATGCTATTGCTTGTGCAATTTGGATCTTCTCAGTTCCTTTTCAGAACAGAACTGACTAGGGAAGCTTTCATGCTTTTAGGGCTAGCAATTGTAAACATGCCACTGACAAAGTGTAGATTTTTAAATGCAACTTTTGTGTAATGAGTATATGCTTGTGTCTAAAATCAGACACTAATCGTTAAAGATGTCGTCATGCTATGATGTCTCTTTTTACAAGTACTTGGAGAGCATTCAGTTTTGCTTCTCTCATTCTTTATTTCTTTATATTTGGAAATTCTGTGTTTGTGATCATGTAGTTCAATCTACAGTATTTTGATTCAGGATTTCAAGTGAACTGAGGTACCGCTCCCAACAAAGAAGCTAAGATGTGGAAAACATTCAGTGAGCTTTGAAGGATGGAGGTTCATGTTGGTTAGAGGGAGATCCTGCCTGCCCCTGGTGTTGCTGGCTACTGTGTTTTAATGCTTCTGTTTTAACTGCTCTGAAGGAGACTGCAACTACACATAAGCTGTGAATATGTGAAACCAGGTGTTGCTCAATGCAGTTTGGAGCTCTTCTGGGATTGCTGCAGGGTGTGAAATGCCTCTGTCCAGCAGTGAAACAAGATGCAAGCGTCTCCTACTGCATAACCTCCCCAATATGCCTCTGCCTTGTACTGGACTTTGCAGGAAGTCTTGCACCTTTTAGAGTTGTTGGTTCCTCCAGCCTTTGCAACTCCTCTAGTTGCAAAGAGTTTGCATCTCTGAAGTTAGCTTACTTACAAACTGGGGGGGAAGGCAAGGCTGAAGAGCTGGAATGGAAAGGGGTTTGGGATTTGCTGGCTTGTATTTTTTGGGGGGGAGAAGACAGAGAAGAGTTGTGGAAGTGGAAGGACGGATGTGGACCTCCTCCAGAATCAGTGTACCTGTCAGTGAGGAAAGAGGCAGCACCCTGCCTGCTCATGTGGAAAGTAAGTTCATGAGTGTAATGAGGTCTTCCTTCATATTGCAGCAACCAGTACTCCCCATCTAAGGCTTATGTTTCGGTGTTTGAATGAGTTGAGAAAAAATACAAAGCTATATTTGGAGCTTTGTGTAAGCAAACCTAGTGGTTTATATTTCTACATGCTACCTTCTGTTGTCACTGGTGTTTCTAATTAAATGTGGGTGAGAGTGCCAGGACTGTAAGTTGGCTTTCACATGTCTGTGTGTATATGACTTGGACACTTCAGTGTGTGCCACAGCTGTGTTGTATCTTTGGTGTTTGAAGTTTCCCATTTGTTTAGTAAGGACCTGATAGAGGTCCTTTCCCATCATTTGAAACCCCATAGAGGTCCCATCATTTGAAACCAAAGGTTTGCGTTTAGGCTGTTGGTCTTTTCCCTTTTGAGTGGGTTTTGTTTTGTTCTGCCTTTTTTTCCAGAAAGCCCTCATCCTTTGTCCTTTGCCAGGTGCTTTTGATTCGATGAAATTCTAACCTGAACCAACCTAGAATAGTAATACAATGTGAAGGAGATGGGGAGAGAAAACATTCCATATAACTTAATAAAAGCCTTTGCTTGAGCTAACGTGTTATTTACATCAGCAGCTGGGGAATCACCCCAGAGTTGTCTGGCAAAATGTCCTTTTTCACCTGTTGGGTAAGCTAGTTTCAAATGTAAATACAGTAGTTTCTGAAAGTCCATTTAAAAGGTAATATTGGACTGTGATCATACATCTTCCCCTTCTTTCTGCGGCAAATGAAGTTTTGATCACGGACTGCTCATGATCTCTCAACTCTGATATTTTCCTCAGTGTGGCAAATGATAACTGTTTCCTTTTCACTACGAATGTGTTAACATGAAATTGTTGGGTGTGTGTGTGTTTTTTTTTTTTTTTTTTCTCCCTATTTCTGGGTGATGGATGAGCAAAGTGAGAAGATTTCTCTCTCTCTTTTTCTTTTCCCTTTTTTCTTTTTTTTCCCCTTCTTTTCTCTTTGTAATCCTGTGCATGAGTGAAAATAGTTAAGCGGAAAGCACATCAGCAAGTGAGCAGGAGTGGCCATGTGGGCATTCAAGTATCTTGAGGGTGAGACACTGGCAAATTGTCCTGGTAAGAGTTTTGAGCAAATGCAGCTTTTGTTAGTGGAAATATGAATGTCCTTTAACTTAGCCTTTGAAGGAGTTGATCCTTCAAATGGCAGAAGTTAGTAATTACACTGATTTTGTACACCAAAGTGAAGAATGCTAAGTTCTCGTCAAACACGAGCAGAAAAATCTTTTCATGAGGCAGCTAACAGTAGTCTTGTACTTTCTGCTAAGATGGTGTTGTCTCAGCTCATTTTATCCACACATTGGACTTCTGAATGCATAGATCAGCTTATGAAATCTTGGGGACTTCTGCTGTATCTTGAAAAGATTTACTCTGATTTAAGTGCCTATTTGGAAGCTTAACAGCTTTGAAGACCTAGCCTGCAAATGTGTTATTTCTCATTGGTACCAGTGTACTTAGAAATAGTTGCTATCAACATTTCTTGATAATTTCATATTTCTGTGTAGCTAGACATTAGAAA
>VZSV01000054.1:1461039-1477020 GCA_013398735.1 Nothocercus julius
CCTGGCAGAATCAGTTTCCTTCCAGCCTTCTGCCAGTTCCTGGCAGATCAGTTTCCTTCCAGCCTGTTTAATTTCCAACTCTTGCTATGGTTTCTCTGTTGACGGCTACCACATGTAATTTGGCAGGATGTTTAGGGAGTGCTCTTTCCTAGAGTATCTCCCTAATATTGATGGTTTCTTGTACAAATCTTTTCATATTGTCTTGAAACAATTGTAATTGGCTATGAAGAATAAACTGTACTTCTACAAGGTTTTATTGAATTAGGTGGATGAGAATCCTCCATAAGGAAAAAGGTTTGCAACGGTGGCATAATTTGAAAAAGACTTTGTATGCTGAGACATGTTTAAATATGCAAGGGATAGTTAATTCAAAGAACTTGCCCCTCTTTTGATAATCATTAAACCTCTTTTCCGGTGGCCTTGCCAATCGATATCTGCCCATCTGTCAGGCCAAGTCATTTTGCTGCTATTGTATTGTCAGCACACTCATAGTAGCTGGTTTCATGTGTCCTGCACTTCTTGCCCCGTTCACACCGAGGGTCTTCCAGGTAGGCAGAGGCAGTGGTGCCTAAATCAGCAATCACCTGGTTCCAAAGTAACAAGGTTCCTTTAAAGGGACCTTGTGGTTTTCACCTCTTAACTAAGGCAGTTAGTTAATTTCTTTGTTTAGTCGAATAACTAGATTCACAGTTTAAATTTTTTGCCTAGTCCGTGCAGTGTGTCTGTTCATTGAGGAATTTGTGGCTTTGAGTAAGTTCATAGCATATTTCTCTTCCATTTTTGTGAGGCAAGAAAAGAAGAAAAAATTTATGACATCATTTCTCACAATAACAAATGAACCTCAAACCTTCTGTTCATGGGAATATTGTAGCTGCTTTTATTCTGAAACTTGTTCATCTATAAATGAAATCTGATTTGTTTTGGAGACTCTTTCACTTCAGTTTAAGCTCTGCAGTTGGTGATGATTCTATGTGGTTTTTGTTTTGCCATTTTCCTTTGTAAACATATCATTGTCCCTCCTTTATGAGAAATGTACTTTTCATGTGGTGTATTTTATCATCAGGTTAGTCTTGTAATTGCAGCTTCAAAATTAAATTTTAATTGTAGGGGTTTAGAATTGTTCAAGGCATTCAAGGAATTGCTATGCCTAAAATCTAATGCTACAAATACAAACCGCCTTGGAAAGTCAGCTTTCATTCAATATAGTTTTCAAGCTGTAAGAACCAATGAGTTGGGTAGCTTTGCCCTGAGAGGTGAGGAGGGTCATGGTGCTTGTCCTTTTGGCTCTTTCATGCTCTCGCAGACCCGGCCTGATGATGTGGTAGTGGCCAAAGCGCCAGAGCTGGCCCATGGCAAAGGGGCCTGGGTAGGCAGAGTGGGTGGCTGGGTGGCAGAGTAGGCAGAGTGTGGGTGCGTCGCTGACACGAGGCCGTCCCATGGTGCTGGCCCCGTCTCCCTCTGTGGCCTCCTGTGGGCTCTTTCTCGGACGGATCCCTCTAAGCCCTCTGGAGCCAGCTTTTCTTGGAAAGAAAGCTTCCAGAATGCTGCCACCTGCCGAAAATAAACCTAGCTCATGGCTCGGCTGTGGCGCTGCTTTTCCCATTTGCTTCCTCAGAGATGATCCAAGTCCTGACGACGTGGCATCTGCTTGCTTGGTATTTGGCTCCCTCCTCTGGCCCCTGTTTGGAAAAGTGCTTATGAAGAGCTCTAGTTGTGCCAGCTGGAGCAGCCTGCAAGATAAAATCAGGTCATGGTTGCACCCATGTCCAACTGAAAATTGAATGTCCAATTTAAAGTTACTGACTGATGTGGCTGCTAAATGTTATTTACTTTAGCTAAGACTCATAAATAAGGTAATTCTTGTAAATAAGACAAATCTTTTTCTTTTTGCTCCCCTTGTTTCCCCCAAATCAAAAACTCCAAAGAGCAGATACTGGGTGGCAAGCCATGGGTGCTGGCTGAGCTTGGGATCGGCCGTGACCAGGGTCTGTGCCTGTCTGGCATTTATGAAATCATCTTGTTGATAACTAAACAATAAAGTGCAAAATATGGAGTTTATTGTTTCTGTTCTACAGCTAAACATGTTTTCCTTTCCTTTCCTTTTTTTTTTTTTTCCTCCTGCAGGTCATAGAAACCCTCTCAAAACTTTCCCGCACTCCTATAGCAATCGGCACAGGAATAAGGTATGTTTCCCATAAGTCTCTATGGTTGTATAATGCCCCTTGCACGGTGCTCCTTGGGAAGACCGTTAGAAACAGTATGGGGAGTCACAGAGCTCTTAAGGGGTTGCTAGATGATCAGTGAAGCAGAAATCTTTCTCCCAGTTTATCTGGAAAGGGATGACATAGGAAACCACAGGCCTGTAAAGCTGTGTTTAAATGCTGAGGCCTTGGGTAGACAGTGTTACAGCAGGAAGCCCAGCCCTTTTTTCTAAAAGCTGGAAATAATCATATATCTGAAACAAGTGCTCTAGGAACCTTTCCTTCCATCTTCTATTTGGTGCACTAAGCAGCTCACAGGTTCATTAATAATTGCATCCAGGGATTTTTCCTCTGGAGCATCTTATCATAGACCACCAACAGGCTGGGGCAGTTTTCATTACAAGCCCCTTGAATGTTTTGCACCTTTTTAAGAAAGCATGCCTGAATATAGGGGAAGAAGGGAATGAAGAGATGCAGAGCATCCTGGCAGCCAGTGTTCTCCAGTAAGCACTTCACTGCTTGCAAATGGTGGTGTTCTGGTAGACAGCTAGCCAAAACTGTGGACCTTGAGCTTCATGGAGTTCAGCAGGGCATCTTCTATGTCAGATGTATTTACTGAGGTATGTGAGGTCTTATGGTATTTCCACATAGGGTGAACAAATGGTATTATGGAGTAGTATTATGGAACTTGAAATAATTGAGGGACAAGTTGTATATCAGGCTGCTGCAACACTGATTTGTGAGGAGAGAAATGGGTTTTCTCTCTTCTCTCTCTTCTGAAAATCATGAAAATTGCAGGTCTACGAGACTGCCATTTAAAACAAACCTGTGCCCTCATGAACTATAGTCATGGGCTGTGAGAAAGATGAAAAACTGAAAAATTGTGTGCTTGTATTATTTTCCAGTTTGAGGAATTATTTCTGTAGTCATACCATCATGTATGACTGATATTTTAAAAACAAACAAAAAATTCTAGCCAGTCATGTAATATGCGCAATGTATAAAATTCATATTTCACTGTAGAACTATTGCTACTATTGAGTATTTAAAAATCTGACCATGATGTACATGGTTGGTGATTTATATTGACCCCACTCAGTAGCATTTTTAGTATGTTAAATATCAAATTATATTTATAAGTATAATGTGTGTAAAATATTCCTCAGAGAAAGAGGGAAGCGTAGTCCCCATAGCTTAGAATTTCTTAATACTGGCATTTCAGGAACAAAACCAAAAGCCCTCTGTGACTAGAGCAGTATAATATAATTTATGCTGTTTTTATTTCTATAGGCCCTTCCCTACAGAAGAAAGCATTGATGATGAAGACATCTACAAAGGTCTTCCTGATCTAATAGAGTATGTTGTAACTCTTCAGCTAAACAAAAAATTTTGGCTTTTAGTTGTACAATATTATTTATGTAATGTTATTCAATACACATTTTTAATGGGAGATTTCATTTGATTTAAAAGATTTGGTTAGTCATTACACTGATCAGAAAGAATTAATTTTCAAATTTAAATGATTGGTAAAGTATGGTAAAGTGTGCCTCCATAAAGGATGTTGTTAGCAAAATAATTCAAAAGTGCATCTTTGAATCATCTGTCTGATGTGTCAGAATGCTTTGATAGGATTACAGTATCAGTTAAAGAAGTTGTCTTGATCTTGCAAAGAAAATACATGTTTGACTTCAGGGAAACTGCCCAATCCACTTGAAATGCAATCTAATCAGGCACTTCCTGTGAGTGCATTTACTTCTCTGGGAATGTGTTTGCAGGATTATTAGTTACTGGCAATGTTCTTGTTGGCTTTGGGACGCAAGTGAGATGGATGTGAATATACTGCCTAGCATTGCATGGCAGACTACAACCTTATTTAGAAGGTTAATGAGGAAAAAACATATCTGGCATAAATGACTCAGTTCAGTGGTAGGAAAAAAAATGCTCTTGTATCTCATGGTGAAGTTCTCTCATGATCTGTTGGAACTGTGTTGGGCCAGAGTGAAGATCCGAGCTGCTAGTTTCCAAGCTCCTTCTCCCAAAGCTCCATGTTCACCAGTAGTCAGGTTGTTACTCTCCCCTTCTGCTGTCTCTTTGCCTGGGGCCTTCTGACCACAATACGATGTTCAGGGTGGGCCGGGATGCTCTGAAGCCATTGCTCTGTGCAGCATGGCTCCGTTTCCTTACTGTGCTTTTAACTAGGCAAAAATCCCACGATGTTTGGCATTGTCCAGCCTATGGGCTTCCTTGCAAAATCCTTCCTTGTCCCCTGCAGCTAACTAGCTGCCTCATAACTGCTTTTTGCTCTGTGTGACTGAACAACTTTGATAAAACAAACGATTCTCCTGAGTTGGTGTTAAGGAATTACTAAACTGGAAGCTCAAAGAGAGTAGAAATAGACCCAGGAAAAACCAGCTATTCTTATTTATGAAAAAATTCTGTTAATGTTAGTGGTATTAGCAGTCTCTACAAGTATTCTTCTTAACAAATTTTTCTGAAGGGCATGCAAGTTCAGAATTGGGAGACAAAAAACAAGTCATCAGTGTTGTGTTCGTTTCATACAATCGTATTTTAAATGTGGTAAGAAAAATCAAAGGACTTAATTTTCCTTAATGATCTATTTCCTAAGATAGATCTGTTACTCTGTTTCCTCAAGCAATCTTTTCTTATGAGAAGTACTTCCTTGCAGAGCTCACATGGTAATTTAGATGTGCTGAATTTTTTTCATTGTGTTGCCTTTGATTTTTTTTTTTTTTTCAGTGAAACTGGTGAAGATGAAGAGTTATACGACTGTGTCTATGGAGAAGATGAAGGTGGGGAGGTATATGAAGACCTCATGAAGGATGAAGCAGCACAGCAACCTGTATGATTTCCAATTCCTCTATTTTTCACCTATTGAGTTATTTCTGATGATTAATGTTCATGAAGTGATCTCCCTCTGGCTAGTTTTGCTGAGCTGTCAGATGTGCAGTGCGTTGTCCCCTGTGTAAGACTTGGTAGGGTCTCCCCTGGCAAACGGTCAAACAGTAACTTATGTTTTTGAAACAAATGTAATTTTTTACTGAAATAAGGTAGTGACATATTTTGCTAAGATTCAGTCAATTATGAAGATTAAAATAATAGCTAATTAAGAGGAATTAAAAATACAGCTTACTGCGCTTATTTCCAAGTGTCCTACTTCAAAAATCATAATTTTTTTTGGCTGTAATTGGAACAACTAATCGGGAAATGACAATCAATAGTCTTTTCATGCCTTATTCAACCATGTAGTCTTTTGATCATTAGGCTATTTGTGCTGAGCTATGCTACAGTGCTTACTATACCATATAAAGACTGTCTGCTCAGTTTTCAAAACTATCCTGAAAAAATTCCCACCCTTTTAATGTACTTGTCTGCTCTCCCTAAGAGATAGGTCTTTTAAGGTCGGGAAAATATTGGTATTTGGCCATGATAGTCCATGCTTTCTTTTCAGATGGTGAAGATGATTGTTTTCTTTCCTTTTTTTTTTTTTTTTTTCTCCTGTAATATTTTGTCTCATGTTGTTTCAAGTTAGAAATTCATCCCTGTTTTTTTCAAATTGTTCTTTAGTTACATAAAGGAAGAAGTGAGACTTTCTAATTTTTTTTTGCATGTGTATCCTGTTGATAAAGTATGAAAGATACCTAACATGATTTGTGTTTTCTGCTTTAACTGTCATTCCCCCAAATTAATGTTATCTGTTGAAAAGACTATTTTCCTTGGGAAGATGATTGCCTTGTTTTATTTTGTGTTATCGTAACAGGTGAGTGTTAGAATAACATAATATTACTTTCTAGTATGTACTACTGCTAATGCAAATCTTTCACATAATAAATATGTATCATGGAGGAGTTAGAAGGCACTCATGCCATTTTTTTGCACACTTTGCTTAATTTGGTTTTAACCTCTATTCTTTGGGCCTCAGTAAAAGCTAGTTGAAAAACTAGATATTGTTTTGTTTATAGTCAAATTCCATTCACTTGTAGGTAGGAATTTTTAGAAAAGAACTCGAATCATAAGAATCTTTTACTCTGATCTTCTCTATGATTTTTTCCTTAATCTTATGCTGAAATTCAAAACACAGTAAGTTTTGGGTTACCTATAATAGGTGTTTTTTCCACAGTAGAATTTGGTGATCTCAGACAGTTTGTAGTGTGCAAGCTCTCTCTGATTCTTTCCTGATTCAAATGGCACTCTCATACCTTTATTTCTAGCAAATGATTAATCAAGAAATGAGAACTTTCACATTCTTATTTTAGCTGCATCTTAAGCCCAGGTACTACAGATTGTTATGAAAAGTAGTTGAAACATGAAAACATGTTAAAGCAAAATATTTTTTCACAACATGAAATGTATGGACATGTTACAGTTCTTTGTTCTGATGTGTTTCTCAAATGTGGTAATTCTAGTTTGTGATTTGCTCTTCAGACTTTAAAAAAAAGCCAAAAACTGTCTGCTAATATGACAGTTTTATGCAGTTCTTTCATCTGGATCCTATGTGAGACTTCATTGTGTAACTGCATTAGTGCAGGACAACTTCAGGCACATTTTTAACAGAAATCAGCACTCTTCAAAATGTCCTTTACCTGGCCAAAAATGTATCTTTTGCTGAAAATCTAGCTTATGCTCAATTTATTGACATTACCTTGTGAAGTAAACATTCAAAGACAGATTTTGTCACTTAATGTCTAAAATGTGTAAGTGCTACCAGAAGTATTTCTCTATTTCTCTCTCTCTCTTTTTTCCCCTCCCCTCTCTGCTTTTATCATACTCTAATTCCAGTAGTTTGTGGTAATAGATAGGAAATGGTGCTTGTGGCAAAATTTACTAACATAACAAATAGTTATGATCTGTTTGTGTTAGATTAACACAAAACTGAAGTAAATTAAGTGTGATCCTTGGGTTTTGTTTGCATTGCTAATGTAATTTAGTGCCCAACAAAAGCATAAATGTTACAATTGGATTTCAACTTCTTTTGGGTACAAAAACTTTTATATTGATGCAAATACAGTTCTTGGTTTGAAGGGTATCAAGCTCACAAAGCAAAAGATAACTAAAACGTATAACTAAAAGCCAAAATTATGTCAAATTTCAGCACATTATTGACCATATTTACCTGTGGTTAACTCTCCCCTCTCTTCTGATGCTCAGTAGGAATGCTTCTAAATTATTTTTATAGAGTGCTGATAATTGCTTCAATTTCCTGTGCTAATTTGCACAGAAAAATTCAAGTGTCTATTTGAAAAGAAATGCACCTGTTTGGACTGCTAAATTTTAAGAGGTTGCTGCATTTCCTGATTTGACAGCAACTTTGTGTTTTATTCTCAGAAAAAGCTCCCCTTGTGATCACAGAGGGAAGACTGTAAATAATGGCAGGGATTAGAATGAATGCAATATTTATGGCAATGGAAAGTTACTTGTATAAGTTAGTCCCATTAAGTTTAATGGGATTATTAACTGCTCAGTATTTTAAATAAGGTTTCCTAGTGTGGATCTAAATTGAGTGTGACTTTATCCTTCAGCTCCAGAAGTATGTGTAGATGTTTAAACCTTTTATACCTAAACATTAACTAATTGTTCATAATATTACTTTAATGCTGAATTTTTGGTAAAACTCTTATAAAAATAATCTGATTGAATAATAAAAGTGATCTTGGTAATTGCTACCATCTTTAGAGGCTGCACTACTTGAGGAAAAAAAATCAGGAAGCAGTTATTGTCATAATTGCTTATTTTTAAACAAATAAATACATTAGTTATCCATTATGTACCTAATAACAACTTAAACTTGACTTCATTGTAATTGCAGAAACATACTGAAAATGACATAAGAAGCTGTTGTCTTGCTGAAATAAAGCAAACTGAAGAGAAATATACTGAAACGCTGGAATCGATAGAGAAAGTAAGATACTACTCTGAGTTGTTGTTTACATATTTTATAATTAGTATTCACAACCTAGAAAATGATGACACAATTGATGTGTGTGTGTATATATATTTTTTTTTCTGACAGTTTTTCATGGTGCCATTGAGAAGGTTTTTGTCAGCATCAGAGTTTGATACTGTTTTCATCAACATTCCTGTAAGTAATTGCATATTTAGTAAAAGGTTAAAAGGTTCATGGTACCGTTTTTGTCAGATGTTATTGCATAAAGTGGTTATGTGAAGTAAGGTGCACATGTTCTCACAAAGCATTCATGTATTAGGGTGCTTAATGAAAAATCTTGCAAAATGATACCTTTTTTCTTCCTAATTTTTCCTATTTAAGGAAATAGGGTAAGAGAAACACTACTAGCTAGACAATAAGTGTTTGTAAGGTGGAGTATCTTTGATGCATAGGTAGCTAGTAATTCATCAAAGATGGATTGCCTTTTAAAATACGCCAATATTTTAGTGGCTGGCACAAAGTCAGTCACTTTAGTACAGAGTTGTGCCTGGTAAGTTGCCTGCTGCTTGATGCTGAGCAGATTTTTCAGCAGAAAGCTGTAGCTAGTTTGTAAATCTTGGTATCTAGGCTGCATATGTTGTCATGCAAGACGTTTTAAAGTTAAGCCTACAGCTTTAGCAGATTCTGTCATTGAAAGTGGTGTCACAAATATTCAGTAGACATGCAGATTTTGGAGTATGTTGACTGCCTTTCGAGAGATCTCTGCTTTCCCAAACAAGTCTACATTCTGTCCTACATGAGCATTTCTTATTCACTGTAAATAAGGCCCTGACTTGACCTGTTTGACCTACCCTAAGTTCCTTTGCTAAGGCTCAGTATGCCTAGGCATGTTGACTTCCGTGCATTTGAAGCCAACCAAGGTGCAACACTATACAGGGGTCTGTAACCCCAATGAGGTCAGTCAGCTCATTAAAACATGTTGGGGCATCAGATGAGAGGAATAAGAACAAAAACTGTTCATTTGAAATGAGCAGGATGTACTTGACTACTCTATTTCAGATACTTTGCTTTCTATTGTCAGCTTTCAGTAGTCTTCTGTTACAACAGGGTGCTTATTTCTAACAGGATAACCTTTCATAGGCTTCCAAAAACATGAAAAGAAATGTAGGGTTTAAGTTAACTAAAAATATGTATAAACATTTTGTCTGCTCAGACTTTGGCTCTGTGGCAGTTCCTCAGCAGGAAGGCTGGAGGGCAGTGGAAGCTCATATTAAACTAAAAATAACTCTGTTGCAAAAAGATCTGCTGCAAACTGGGATATGGAGAGAAATGCAGTGGTCTTAGAACAGGATGAGTTTGCCTCTTTCAAGGAGCTGTGGGTTGTGGTGAAGTCTGGGCACTTTAGAGTGAGGTTATTTTCTGTATATAGATTTTGACAGATGCCTGCTGGACAAAATTGCTTCCTAATGTTAAAAGGTACTTCAAGTGCTAAGGGGGGAAGGGGGGGGAAAAAAGAAAACAGCTGCCAGTCTAAAGACCGTGCATTTCACAAGGCCTCACAGATTAGAATTTGAGGTTCAGTCCTATAAAGTATATGTGTTTATGCCTATGTGCCCATGCATGCCTGTAGGGGTGTGTATATTTACATCTGTGTATATTTATGTATAGACACATACAGACAGACACAGGCATATAGAGCGAAAGAAATGGATATTATGACGAACTGATGCTGAAGCCATGTTAACTTTTAATGGTGTTTAATGTTTAAAATTAAACTGATGTAAATGTTTTCAGTGGAGATAAAAGCTCTGAAAGATTCTGTTCAGGAAACTTCCAGCTCTTTCCTGTGGCTGCTGCTCAGTTGTATCTCTGCACTCCTGAAAAAACGCATTCCTGTAATATATGCATTTGGAAGCATTTCTGTAGTAATGCCTGTGTGCACTACAACTTCCAAGTTCTGAAGATGTGATGATACAGTTGTTAGCAACTGAATTTGATCTGCTTTAAGACCTTTTTATTCTTGCAACTGGGATATGATAACTGATTTTGTTTATCCTTAGTTTTCATTCATGTAAATTCCTACTGAATTTAGAATATTATTTTTGTGCTATGTCTTTTACTGTATTAAACCATCTTCAATGGCTTTTTCAACAAAGTCCTATGCTTTTCTTTGTGGTGGACTGTGTACCACTTCTAAGAAATTCTCCTGATTCACTGGGATGGAGGCTGTAGCTTTTTAACCTATTCTAACTTAATTTCTTATGACTTCTCTGGCAGAACCCATGCTGATGGGTAGCAGTGTAAGGTTAGGAGTAGTCACTCCTAGTAACTTTTTTTTTTTTTTTGCCTGGCAGTAAACATCAGATATGCTTTGCTATCGTGTAGCGAGGCTCCTGTCTTTCTGCAGTATTTGTACTTTTTTGAGCCTGCTGTATTGGAAAACTCATTATGGTTGCAGTTAACTTAGCACTGGAACATCACTAATTGACCAATGTAATGTACAAAACTAATTTTTCACGGCTCAGGGACATGAATCATTACTTTATCTTGTCACTAAAGCATTTACTTGACTTGCTTAATTTTAAAATTATTATTATAAAATGAAGATGAATTAACAGTGCACATTTCAAGCTAAAATAGTGTTTTATAAGCAGTTCTTGGAATTCAGCTTCTCATTGAACTGAACTGAATATGTGGCAAACCTTGAAATTTAGCTTCTACTCAGAAATGATCTGTTTTCTAACTTAGCGAAATTGGTGGTTCTTACATGAAGTCAAAGCTCTTTTGTAGCTCCATTTACAAACAAAACAAAATCTTCTTCCCTTCCCCCTTCACTGTTTTCAAGGATTTGGTGAAAATTCACCGAAGTCTAACACAGGACATCAATGACTCCATTGTTAACAAAAATGATCAGAACCTGTATCAAATTTTTATTAACTACAAGGAAAGGTAAGGTTTATGCACTAACTTTTAGTGCTCTCATGATAATCTACACTCAGTCCATTAAAGCCTTTCACTACTTCTATTTTTATTTATTACTTCTATTTTTATTTGCTGAGTATTTCTAGTATTTCTAAAATTTAATGTCAGTATATTTATAAATCTGCCTGTAAACGCTCTTGCCTGAGAAGAACCTCACTCCAAGCTTTCGTGTTGGAGCAGGATGTAGTTATCTCCCAAGTTATTAGACTTTCTCCAGCTGTAGGAAGCAATTAGATGGCACAAAGTTGCTCTGGATAATGCGTGTTTTTCAAAAGTAGCTCTGAGATTTGTGCTGCAAGGAGAAAACAAGGAAAGGGAGAGCAAACCCAAAGTTTGTTTACTACTCACAAGGGAAATGTTTGGGAGGTAGACTCAGCATTTTACAATGTAGGTATTAAAAATAATCAAATGTGGTAAAAGTTAAATTACCATCTTGAACATTGGTTTAGAAAGAAAGCTGAAAAGCTGTTGTAGAAGGATTGGATGGGAGAACCTAAAATTTCTTTAAAATAAGGGTAGCTATAACTAACCTTGTTGTTTAAGCCTATTTTACAGAATTTATTTATAATATCCTTTCAAATCTACAGTGTTTTTAAATACTGCAGACTGTAGTACTGTTTAACAATAGCCATGCTTATCAGAATGTATACATGGGAGTGTTAAGGCAAACAGCAGTGCTTCTACAGGATTTTGAAGATAGCCCAATACTGTGTTTTCCCTGAATACCCTTCTGTGGTTTTTTTTGCTGCCCATTGGAATTTGTGCCTTTCAATTTCCTTTGAAAGTGTGCTACCAATCTGTTCATGAAATATGTTCAAAATGGTTCTTAAATATGCAAATATTCTGTTAATTTTTTCCTCTTGCTTTGATTTAGGTTGGTTATTTATGGACAGTACTGCAGTCAAGTGGAGATAGCAATATCATGCTTAGACAACATCTCTAAGACGAAAGAAGATGTTAAGTTGAAGTTAGAGGTATCAGTATTGATGAAATGCATACATAAAGATTTTAAATTTCTGTGTCATTGTTACTTGATACAGATATGCTTCCCAGCTGTCCCCTCCGCTCCTGAAAGGATGGACAGTCTGCCTGAGCTTGCAGCACTGCTCTGGAGCTGCTTTAGGTGCTGCCTGAGGAGACTGAACTTAGAGCTGCTGAGTGGTTCAGGGTGGAACCTCTCCTTAGGGGCTGTATTCTCTGCCAAGACCCCATCACCTTTACGGCAGAGTTGCTCTCAACCAGCTAGTCCCCAGGCTGTCCCACTGGAGGGGATAGTGTGTCCCCAGTGCAGAACTTGGCTATTTTTTAGCTCTGGTGCTATTGTTGTATTGTTTATTTTTCTTCATTTTGTTGGTATTTGGCATCTTATGTTTAATATCGTTACTTGGCCTAGATAAACATTGTCTTATGAAGATAGGTACATGTATATGTATGGATATATATAATTCTTAATACTTACATTTTCTGACTTATTTTAATCTTTTCTCTGCCTTGAACTAGGAATGTTCCAAGAGGGCCAATAACGGGAAGTTTACACTGCGGGATCTCTTAGTGGTTCCGATGCAGAGAGTACTAAAGTATCACCTGCTGCTCCAGGTATTTTGTTTTTGAAGCTTAGGTGTCTGAGAGCAGAACTGTGATGGCTTACCCTTGGTAGAATTTTTAAATGAGGTTTAAAGCCTTTATCAAAGGGAGGTGATTGTTATTTCTGTAGACTTGAGGCTGATTACAAAATAAAATCCAGTCAAGTGTGGGTTTCATAGTCACGTTCATTCCTCAGAGCTGAAGCACGTCTGGGAAAAACAAGCAAACCACAATTGTTTCCCCAGTATCTAAACCTTTTCATTCTTGGTATTTTTAAAATTGTTAGTAGTGTCAAACTATAATTATGGTGCTTTGAAATGTGGACCCCCGAAAGAGGAAACTCAACAATGCTGCGTACTTTTAAGATGCTTCCCTGCTTTCATAAATCACAATAAGGCCATATTTATTTTGAAATGTTTCTTGTTATAACCCACAAAGCGTTAGCTTTCGCTTAGTCCTATAATAGGGGTGGAGAGTCTTATAAATTTAATTTGATAGCTGTGCCAGGAGACTCATTAGTTCAGCAGCAAAGAAATATATTACTATATTAGACTGTCAACCCTGCTGATGCTTGTAAAATGTCATTTTAAAAAGAGCTACTACTTGTATGTGAAGCATAATTTTGACTTTGCAGAGCAATATACATTCTTATATTAAATTTCTCAAAATATTTCTATAAATGTGAGTCATCAGTATTTTGATCAACGGAAATTTGGAAAAAAGAAACAATGAGCAGTGCAGCTCTTCTAAAAACTTCTTATAAGATCTGAATCATGGTTTTATAATCAACGTGTATAATATGAAAAGATATTTAATGTGTCAGTATACACTAATGTCTGGGATTATGGAAGAGTAAGTTTGTAAACAGAGCCAAGCATTTAACATATGAAAGAAAAAAATTCAATAATGTTGTGGTGGTTATAATATGAAACAGTTATTCCTTAATTTTATAGGATTTTAGAAAGTTGCTACATTAGCTCAAATGTGTAATTATCTTCTCAGATTACAAAGAAGTAACAATCTATTTTCTTAAGAGGTTATTTTCCCATGTCAGGAAAAAACAACAACAAAAAAAAACTTGCCATATGAGAGGTAACTTAAAAATTCTTTCAAGATTTGCGTGTGACTTAAATATGTCTTCTGAGTCAGCTTTATCTTAAGCATAATGAGACAGTGATTTCTTTTACACAGTTGCCCGGTTTAGCTGAGGCTTTACTGGGAGCAAATGTTCCTCTTCAAACAAATGTAGTGGGATCATTTGCTCTGTGAAATGTGCAAATGAATGTGTTGACCTGTGCTTCCAAGCTGCACATACAGTAGTGATCTCATTGGCAAGTTTTAAGTGCTAGACAGACCAAATTAGCTTTTAATAGTTTTTCATTAATAGTTAAAATCTGTCTTCAGGCTATGCCACAATCATCCTTAAGCCAATTACCTGTTTGCAGTAACCTCTAGCAAGTTATAGGCCCTATAGGTGACTATAGGGAAGAAACGGAGTTCTTAGGCTGTGCTATCTGTTTAAGGTGTAGCTGGCAATTTCTTTGTGGGTGAACAATAGTAACTTCAGTTTGTGAAGCAACAGCCAGCGGGTGAAAAGCTGTAACTCTTCTGTCAATAGGAGCTGGTAAAACATACTACGGATCCCATGGAGAAGGCAAATCTAAAGCTGGCACTTGATGCGATGAAGGTGAGTATTTGTGACAAGTATTTATATCCATGTTGCGTGTTAAAAGGATAATTCAGAATTATATTTCTTTATATAACATTTTTCACAACAGGTCAAATGTTTTCAGTTCACCATGAACTTCGTGAGTACACTAGGGCAAGGATATACTTGAAATCTTTGCTCAAGTGTGGAAACAAGTTTTTAGTAGTTTTCTGAGCTGCAGTGTTTCTGGAACAGAGTTGTCCCATTTCTCTTTGTTTTGGTTCTCAATCTGCTGTGGCAAGTATGTCCTGGATGGCAGAAGACAAGACTAGCCAACACAAAATTTATGGAAATTAGCAACTTTATTAATGCTTGTGCCTGTGGTTACCTCACCTCATTATTCCCCAGCTTACTGTATTGTCTTATGATCATTGCTGCCAGTGCAATAGAAGTAACCACGCAGCATAGATATGTTGTTTCTAAAGCCCCTGACATGTATCTGCTGGAAAAATGGAAAGTCTTTGAGAATAGCTGCCAACAATGGGGAAAATGAGTAATTTTTACTGCCTATCCAGAAAGAAAATTGTAAGAAAGCTTTTATGTGATCAGCTTTCTTTTAGCAGCAAAAAAAGAGAATTACTTAATTTTTACGCCAGCCTTTTTAAGCCTGATGTGAATGCCATTTGGATCCATTTGGAAGCTGATAGAATGACTTCAGCTCTTCTTAGGTTCTCAAAACTATCTTGAGAAGAAATATCCTTTCCTTATCCTCCAAATTTGTGACCATATTGAAAGATCTTGTTAAAGCAGGTTGTGAAGATCAGAACACCTTTCTGAGCTGCTGCTCTTGGCATCCCTGACCTTTACCAATTACCACTCCTGCTCACTCATAGTTTCCAGCCATAAAAAGAAGCCCCAGCAAATTGTCACTATTATTCAAGCATGTTCAGATGGTTCTAAAGGTGTCATGAAATGTGTACAGGAGTTGTGCTGGTGAAGGAGACAAGAATGATCTTGGCCTGTGACTTCAGAAGTATATGCCTCATTACAAGCCCCTTTTTAAATCCTCTGTGTAATAACTTCTCTTTGCACAAGCACACAGTCTTTATACTCTATCACTTTTGAGCCGCGTTATGCCACATATTTTGTGTGTGGTGTTTATTCTTTGTTCTCGGGTGCTGGATGGCATTGAGTGCTTTTTCAGACTGTGCTACATAAATTGCACTTCCACGTCTAGTCTTTAAAACAAGACATTAACTAAATTTAGAAGTCAGTCCCTTTTTGCAATTTATTATATGTTTTTCTGTATTTTGCTACTGAATTTGGGATTGAAAAGAAGAAAATTGTAAACGACTTTAAAATGTGTAGAAGGTTTTTGCTTTTTGCTTATATTTACATACGGGTAATTCTTGAATAATAAAGATAACTTTTAACCTTATCTGCATAGTTGATTTTTTTAAGACAGAAATAATGAAGTGCTCTGTTACAGAAAAGCTTTTCTCTTTTCCTGTTGATGCTCTAGGACTTGGCTCAATATGTAAATGAAGTAAAGAGAGATAATGAAACACTCCGTGAAATTAGACAATTTCAACTATCAATAGAGAATTTGGTATGTGATGTTTCTCACATATGATCAGAAGTGATTTTAAAACTACATAAATACT
>VZSV01000054.1:1484149-1497534 GCA_013398735.1 Nothocercus julius
TTTTTTTTTTAGTTTAAGTGCAAGATATATGGTAGATGAAAAAACGGTTCTACTGATTATCATATCTATTTCCAAATTTGCTTTGCACTCTGGGACTAATGACATTGGTCAGATTCAGCTCAAATAGATCTGTTCCCTCAGATACTGCATTAATAATGCATATGCATTAAGACTGCTTCTGAGAGAATATTTGAGCTCTGACATATTGAACATTGACATATTAAATTAAAGCTTTCTCATCAGAGCATTTTTAAAAGCCTTAGGTATCTGCAGTATTTTTCAAACAGCCTGGAAAGGTGTTTCACTTGTAACAACCTCATGTAGGTTACCAAAGCAATAAATAATTGTCTGCCTTGGTTTCTCAATCAGTATAAATATTTCAGTACTGCAAGAATGAATGCCAAATTTGTGTCATACAAAAGAATAATGTGCTTTACTATGGTTTTGGTTGTTTTTTAGGGTTACAAGCTGCCATTGCCAATATATTTGTCATTAAATGGTGTCTGTAACTTTTTTCCAGACAAAGCAAGAACCATGTGGAGAATTCTATGTATGATTTAGAACAGTGTAAGAGTAGCATAGAGTGTTGCATGTAAAAGATTTTATGAGAACAGTATGGGTAAACACTTGGAGATTATAAACATGCTCTGGTCTTCCAGTTAACAAAACTGAAAGGTTTCCCAGTCCTCATGTTTTCTGTAGTTATACAACTTCACAGCATGTGGGGTATATTGCTATGAAAACTACTTGTTATTTCTTAAAATTCAGGGTCAACACAATATAAGTTCATTATGGCATCACATCATAAATGTAAAGTACCAGCTTTGCTGTTTGCAGAAGGTATTAGGATTTTTTTGGTTTCTATACAGGTAACATTGTGCTACATGCCTGGATATTTTAATAGATGCTCTAGTTCCTCCCAGAAACCCAATGACTTTTAATTAAGTTTAATTTTTTTGTCTGTGCTCAGCAGATTAGGTATCTGTCCAGTAACACAGTTTTTTGGTTATATTCATCCCCTACTTTATTTTTACCCAAACACAGACATTTCTTTTCAACTAAGTGCAAATCTACAGTAAGACATTGACTTAATGTTTATCAAGGTGAGCAAGTTATAATTTGTTTTACAAATCCAAATTTACATAGCTTTCAGAAATGAGTCAGCAAGTGAATGTTTAGAGTAAGTGTATGAAGTATTGATACTTTTCATGTGTAAAAACTAAAGTGTGTCAGAGCTTTGTTCCTGTCAGGTGTTGCTGCCTATAAATGTTGCATATGAATAAATTAGCTCTAAGCAACTAATTTCCCATAGCTTTTATGAAAATAGGCAGATAAGGACAACGGAGAACCATTAACTTCTTTGAAACAATGCACTACATTTCTAAAAAGTTAACATGATAATTTCCTTGATCTCAAAAAAAAGCCACTCATCATATGATCAAATAGGCAAGTTTGCTAGCAAAGTCTTAAAAGTGAATTGTGCATTCTTGATCAAAAGCACAATTTACTTGTGATATGGTTAATTTAATTATATGACATGTTTTCTTGATGGAGATTCTTTGATGTAACAAACCGAGAATTTTTGAGTGTTTGCATATGGAGAATTTGCATATAGAGAATTGATTGATTGATTAATTCAGTAAATAGCATCTTCAAAGATGGCTCTGAAATATAACAGCCTATCTGGAACAGAAAATGAATTAGCTGCAAGTCATCAGCATTGCTCTTTGAGAAGAGCAAGGGGAAAAGAAGCCAAAAATTGCCCTTTGTGAAATGGCACCGTCCATCTCTAGAGAGAATACCCTTTTAGAATACTGTTTGCTTTCTTATCCATTTTACAGTTAATCTAAAAATCCTTGTAATGATACCAAATGCATCATTTATTTCTATTTATATACCTGTACTCTCATTTGTTTATTTTATTGCACAAAGGCCTTACTGTCCAGTGGGAAATGTGGTATGAAAATATCAGTTGAAATGGGAAATGTTGCACAGAGCAAAAAGGAGGAAAGGATGGCGCAAATGTAAGGTGGTCCCTGCTACCTGATGGTACCGTGCTTCCTGGGGAAGCGTGCTGCATGTTGAAGTGCTTGCATATCCCTTTGCACCAGCTTTCCATGCAGCTCTTTGTATGAGGTTTGGCTGAGAAAGCCTTTTGTCTTGTTTTTGCCAGTTGCGCGCATGGCTGTCTGTTTCATAAGTAACAACATGGACAACAAAAGTTAAAACGCTAAGGAATATACCAAATGTTATCTATACTTCATTGCTTAATAAAATTTTCCAAGATTTTCTGAGGTGCTTAGTATCTGCTTATCATGGCTGACTTCCAAAGTGCTTAACATCTTGAAATGTTGGTAACAAAATATGAATTTTTAAGTTAAAATATTTGCTTTTGTAAGTTATTTCTCTTGGGAGTTAACAGCTTAGAGTTATAGCACATCTGGGTATATTGATGCATTTCCTGCAGTGATATCAAATATAATAACAATAAGTAAAAATGAAAATTTCTGGTGTCCTTAGATATTAACCTGTGCCTCTGCTTTTATAGACTAGAAGGGTATGACTGCAGCATTGGTTTTCACATCACATATGCTCTAAAGTGTTTTCGAGCAGTTTGTGCTCAAGGTGTCAGCTCAGCATCCACAATTCTCAACAGTTCTGTTTGGAGCATTTTACATAATTATAAGTATAATATGGAGTGCAGAATAATAACAGGGCTCAAAATGCAAAGACTCTCAGTGTATCGAGCTTTATTGGAGCTCCCTGTAGCATTTCTTCTTTTAATACTTAACCCAGTTGCAATTCACTATATGCTCCTTACCTGATGCATCTTGCACCTCTATTTTTTATGCTTCTGGGCTCACAGATGAAAACAAGTTTTAGTCATGTAAAAAGGCTAGTCATTTTAGAATATAGTATACTTTTAGTATACTCTTAATATCCTTTGAGTTGTGGCTTTTTTTTTTTTAATAATATATAAAGAGCTAAACACAAGTAAGTCCTTTGCAATTTCTTCTGGCATGATTGTGTTTACTGAAGTGGTTAGTATTGGACAAGAGATTTCAATACATGGCCTGAATAGAATTGCTATAAAATTGAGTCAAGAAGAGAGGGTGAAAAAATAAAAAAGGATATTGAGATACACTATGAAAGCTTACCAGTGTGATTTTTTTCTTCTAGACTAAAATGTTGAGTCCTTTCGAAAGAGCAGCTGACCTGTGGTCCTGGTGTATGGGACAGGGGACTGATTCTGTGGGCTGCCTGTGTCAAGGTGCTAGTGACCATGCCTGGCCCCGTTGAGACCAGAGTGGCTGGGGGAGCCACTTCACTTCTCAGAAGACCTTTCTTGATCCATTTGCCAAGGATGATTTCTCACCTCCCTTTAACTGTAGCCTATTTGTTGATTGCTTTTACCACTATGTGCTATGCTTCCTGCAGTTAAACGTGTATGTGCTTTGCAGGGAGGGAATTGATGTCTGTGTATCTGAGGGATATTGCATGTTTTTTTCAGGCTTGCTTCTATAATATACTTTCCCTTCCAGTTTAAGAAAAATAAATTAGATTGAAATTACTTGAAATCTGGGAGGAAGAAGTTGAGTTGTTAATTAAGTCCTCCAGAGAAGCAATTTTTCAACATTAATTGAAATGTTTGTAATGGGTCTAAGCAGCACCTTCACTGTGGCCTTGACCCAGGGAGGTAGGAATCTGTACAAGTCTTAATTGCTGAATTCTAGCTAGTATTGAAAAGCTGCCAAGGAAGCAATTAAAAGAAATGGCCCTTAAATACAGATAGAAAGAAGAACTAGTCACTAGTGGAAAACAGCACTGGATCTAGTAGGCAGATTAATTTTGAACTGGTACTTTTAAACGTAATAGGAAATACTTTTAGAATATAAAAGTAAGATCTCTAGCCTCTTTCCTTTAACTCTCTGCAGCGCGTGAAGTCCCGACATGCTAGACTTGAGGCTGTCTCTGCTTCTAGGCATTTTCTATCACTAGTGCCATGTTATGAGATGGTACCCATAGCCAGGAGGCCAAAGACTGCAGACTCCAGTTCCTGCTCTTCGTGTTTTATTATTCCTTCTTCCCTTTTGTGTGCTCTCTTTGAGTGCAGGCTACATTATTTGTATTTCACTCATTTCCTACTGAAAATTTAAATTTGCTGTAAGAATTTAATTAAGTTACAGAATGAAATAAAAATTTACCTTCATTAACTATATATTTTTTTTAGATTTGTAGGCAGCTGGCAGGCTTTTGTTAATGTGTTCATGCAAGACAAACTTGAGAGGATAGTTCAAATGTGTAAGGCTAATACTGAAACACCTGTAGGACAACTGTTCCTTTGAGAATCTCCAATAGAAGTAAAGCATCTCAAGGTCATTATGTTATAGTTTGTGAAATAAGGATCACTTGATTTATACCTTTAGAAATCCCATCCTTTCTGGGAAAAATGAAGACTGGGATTTTGATGCTCTTTCTATGTAAAATGGGAAGAAGAAGCTATAGTAAGCCATCCTTTAACCTCTTGTTTGTTTAGTCTCCTGTGATGCATTATCAATAGTAATTAGGTATTTAGTATGGTTCATTTTGGAAAACGTTGGGGCTGAAAGTTTAGTAGTTTTTCCTTTTTTTTTTTTTTTTTTTTTTTTTTTCTTTTTTTTTTTTTTTTTTGTAGCTTATTTTACAAGATTTTACTATGTACAGAAAGTTATACTGATGGTGCAGGAAAGTGTATTTGTGCCTCACACACTGCAAAAGTTGTAATTCATTTCTTTAATCCAACCTCCAGTTGTGAAAGGCAGTACTTAGTGTTTTTTTATTATATATTTTTTTCTCTTGTGGAAATCAAGCATACGTATAAGCTTGCTAATCAAAAATTAAATTGCTAAATGCTTGTTTTATGCTATTGAAATGCATTCTTTTATTTTTATTCAGAATATGGTTTTGGTTAAGTTGTGAAAGGCTAATGTTCTGTCTAATGCTAATCCTGTCTAATGATGTTATAATTTTCGTTCTAGTTTGCATCTTGAAAATGTGCTGAGAGCTGAGATGGTCAAAATTCAGTTCTGTAAAATGAAGCTCAGAGCTTGCACTGAATTGCTAAGGCTTGTTGTTTTTGACTCCAGCATTAGTGTTTTTATTATGACATATATGTCTCAACTTTAAGAGTTATGTTAACTTTCTCTGAACTATTATTTCATTTACTTTAAGAAATTAATAATATTTAATATTATTAAATATAACAGCTAACAGTATAACAGTAACAGCTTAATATTTAAGCTGTTGCCTTTTATTCCTATATACATTATTTTTGTATTTTGAGGTAGGACAGTCTGTAGCATTACTCTGCAGCCAGTCCTGCTATGTGTCTAGTTAGATTTTATTCCTGGGATGAATTTGTAATTGCAAAAGTTTGGGTGTGACTGTTGAAAACAAGCTGCTTTCTGACACCTGTTGTAGACGTGTTGTATTATGTGAGTGGTTGAGGACAGTGACTTGTGACTTGGTTTATTATTCTGAGATGCAGGAATCAAAAAAAAGAAGTAACACTGCAAACGCGGAAAATATTTTTAAAGGGGAACTGTTTCATAAACATGTCAGCAAAAAGTCATGCCAAATACCTGAATAATGCTTCACTACACTAGGCTCTGCAGACTTTATAGAGAAAAGATTTGTTCGGGGATGCAGGATTCACTGAGGATGATGGCCAGTCTGATCCTCAAATAGAATCATGGGGGCTCAGGTAGCTGCTGCAGGGACCTCAGCAACCAACTGATGAGGAATAGCAAGGTGAGCGAAAGCAGGTCTCCAGGCTGCTGGCATCACAATGAATTGGTCCCAGTGGGACTAATAATCTGCCGTTAAGTTGGAAAAATGAAGCTTTACTGAGAAGGCTGAGGGGCAGCCCAAGGATGTCCCTGTGGTGCCTAGAGTAAATCTGGGTAACTGTGCAGTTGGGGGCTTTCCTTGCTGTCCCTTTCCAAAGCTCTGTAACTGAACAGAGGAGAAAATTGGGCTGTTTTTCCTGTAAAGGGGCCCGCTGCTTCTGTGTCCCAACGTTGTGTCCCTGCTAGAGCAAAGGAGCTGCAACAGCCAGGGGAAGGAAAAGAGGGAAGGAAAGAAACTCATTTCAGCTCCCAGTATTACTAGTAAAAATAAGAGACAGTGTTCTGCTTTAAAAGGAGAATCACATTCTCATTATTACATTAGATTAAGTATTCCTGCCATATGGGTGACTTTGTATCTCTACCCCTCTCCAAGATGGTTAGCAGGGACACCCCTAGGAACACTTGCAGTGAAAGGAGGGCCAAGGAGACTTTCTGGGAGTTGTTCTACTGTGTCTGAAGGAGAAGGAACCCATTCCAAATCCTAACTTGTATTTGCCTAAGGTTAGCCAGAGTAATCGTTTCAAACATACATACGAATTTTTGTAACATTTGTGTGTAAGTTCTTTTTTTCTTGCAGGAAACCTTCCTTGTAAAAACAATAGTGAAAAATAATGAAAAATAATATTGACTTCATATTCTTTTCCTTTTCTTCCTGCATCTCAGAACGTGACCCTGTATGGGGAAGTAGAAGGGAAAGGAAGATCACGAAAGTGTGTTTTCTCGTCCTGTTATTTGGAGCTCTGATGCCTGTTCTGAGAGTTCAACGAAGTCTTGAATGTAGTAACTCATAGTGCTTCTCTTACAGTTAGAAGCGACTTTAGAGAGTTGTGGTTATGCTGTCACCTTTTTTTTCTGTGAAGCTATCAGCTTTACAAAGACCTTCTGTTTTACTGTAGACAAAAATTCCAAGAGTACGACATTCAGTGTCAAAGATTTCGTTGACCAAAAAAAAAAAAAAAAAGTGGTCTTTGGGATATTTGGGCGTGGACAGATTAAGATGAGCTGTAATTTGTCTCTAGTTTAGAAACTTTTGTGTGGTTATAGATGCACTGTTTTAAATGTATTGAAAAGTAATATATTGACAAGTAAAATATTCAAATTTATCCAAGCTTTAAACTTAACCTTAAAAGACTTGCAACTTGATATATACTGCTACAGTGAATCATCTCAGGTTACTTCAGACTTGTCTGGTGTGATATGTAATGTGACAATAGAACCGGATTTGACATAATGCAGAACGACTGATCAGGTACCTGAATGTGAAAGAGCTTTCCTGGTCACAGTTAGCACTGAAATACCTCTTTTTATAGAAAACTTCCTTTCTCCTGCCTCCCCATTCACAGTAGATTCAAATTCACATTTCCTTGCTTATTGTTTATTTTTATCTGGGTTTCATTATATAATTAATTACCTTTCCATATGGTCATAACTTTATATTACCTTGTCTTTGGAGTAAGAATGTTATTTCTGGTTTTGCACTGTTCTTTCTACTGACTTTATTAGAATGTTAACAACTAGAAACTTTGCCCTTATGTTAAAAGCTTTCAGCAGGGAGAGGTTATTCCTTCTTGTCCAACTTGAAGTAACTTGTAAGAATGTATGAACGAATGTGTGAAGGTAGGACGAATGATTATTAAGTAAAAGAAAGGGAGAGACCTAAGAAAACTAGTATGTTGCTTTTCCAGGGAATGTAATAGCCCTACCGTTTGAGACAACTATTTTGAAGCACTTTATAAGTTGTGCAAATAGAATGATTTGTCAGCAGGTTTATTTTCTTCTTGATTCTTGTTCTCTCTGCACAGGAATCTCTGTGATACACAGGGTGGGCCGCAGTCCCTTCTAAATCCATTTAATGATGGATGATATGCTTCCATGGCATCTCCTTGTCTTCACTAAGATTTCATTGCTGGCAGTTAGTAAGCTTTTACTTCTGGGTGATGTGGCTTTGGACAATGTGGAAGAAGAATGGTAACTTGTGAGCGATGGACAGATGGGCTAGCAAAATTCAAAAAGAACATCTTGGTTTATGAACAGTTGCCATAGGTTCCTAGAAGAGCCAGTCGGGCTCATGCCCTTTAAAAACAGATATTTCAGAGGATCTTTGTGGTAGTGTGCCTCAGCCAGGAGGCCCATCTTCCTAAGAACAGAGGTGAAGTTAGATGTCAGCGAAAGGACAGGCAGTACGAAAGATTTGTAGGTGGATGAATAAAGTACAGGTCTTTTGATTGAAAATTTATGGAAGTAATCTTTAGAATCTTAATATTGCTAAACTAAAACCTTGTGGGACTTAAAGAAACTTAGAAGACTTCACTTTTTATATTATATTTTTATGTTTCCTAAGAACCAACGTATACTTGGAATGAAACTAGGTTGTCTTGTAGGTAAAAACAGACAAGATGGGGCAGAGGTTTATTGCAGTTTGTATTCCTGTCTATGCAAGTGGGACAAGTGTATCTAAATTTTAGCATACAGAAGAAAGCCTGTAAGTAAGTCTGTTCATCTGGATAAACATTGTTTAAGGCATTATAATTCAATATCTAATCCATAAGTGGAATAAAACAGAATATGTTTGAAGAAGATGAAAGCTCCTGTGGCAGCTCTTAATGAATCATTATATTCTTTGCTGTTTCCTGACTATGCTTTTGACATATGTTTTTCCTTTCTGCCCCCTGCCAACACTTTCAACACTTTCTATTAAGAATTTTAAAACTGAATGACTTTGTTTAAAAAAAAAAAAAGGGGGGGGGGGAACACAAAAAGTTCAGATAGTACTCTTAATTTAAGGAGGATGAAATCATTGTGTTGTCTGTGTTCTGTTAATAGCAGGTATGTTTTACATGTTTTACATAAATTTGAATCATTGTGGAAGATAACCTGAGAGAAGAAAGTAAGAGAAATTCTTACATGTGAAAGCTCTATAGTCATATACTTGTGTTTAACTGAGAGAGACATTTTTTTATGCTCATACATTATCCTTACTATTTTTAAAGATCAATCCAAGTTCTAATGAAATGGATGGAAACTCTGTCCTTGAAAAATGACCAGGTCGTTTCATTGATTGAAAAACAAACCAAATTAATGTCTGCACATTAAGATGATACTTTTGAAATGGTTTTACAAACTATTCTAGTCTGAATCAAAGAATAAACAGAAGGCAGACGTTTTGGGGAGTGCAAGCACTGCCATTCGTACTCGAGCATTTACAGGGCTGCCCGTAGTTTTTTGTAGAGGTTTTAGCAGAATTGATGCTTTTGCAAACATGGTGTAGGGTACAGACCTTGCCCTGTAGAGTGTAAAATCTAAAATCTAATGTTTCTCTGCCAAAATTCTTCTGTTTTGAGATTAACTTTGACTAACTCTTATTAACTTTATACCTTTCTCTTCTGAATATGATGGTATCTGTGCATGGTTTTGCTAGATGTGGTATTGGCATGTTGTCATGTGTAGCTCAAAGAGAGATACTATTGAGCTGGTTAAAAGTGTGCTGATTGTAAGGTTATTCATAAGCATAAAAGCAAAAATCCCATTTGCTGCAAGTTCAGTTTTATTTTCAGCACGTTCATTTTCAGCAAGCAATTTAGAAGACTGACCTCTCTGACACTAGGTACTTAAGGAGTTTCTTTAAATATATTTTTCGTAAGCCTTCAATCACTCCTGGAGAGAATGATGCTTGCATGCTTACCTATATTTATGCAACACTGCAATTTGCAACCATCTTATTTTGTTTTATTCTCAAAGTTGTATACAATACATAAAAATGAAACTCATCTAATAAATATCTCCAGTCCTATTGATAATAATTGAACAGTATTTGATGTGTCTGAGAGCATCTGGGGTCATTCGTTTAGGAATTGTAGATTATGATTCTTACTCTCTGGATTTTTTTTTCCTGTTTTGATACCTATGCATCAGTGTAGCTCTTTAGCAAGAAAAACACCAGAGATTTGTGGAATCCTAAACATTGTAGTATAAATAACATATTTTAAAATATATGAATTCATACTGAATCTTTTTGTCTTGTATAGTCTAGCCTGTTAATTTATGCTCCTAGTGTTTCAGTATTCCCATTTTTTATGGTGTTAAGCTAGTTGATTTTTTTAAATATAGTTCTTGGATGTTATTGAATTAACAAAGAAAGCAAAGCAGTATTAAATTCATAGATTTGGATTTCCTTCTAAGAATGCTGCATTATGTTCTGGATTTCCTCAGGTTAAAATAGATTTTTAAATTACTTTAGGTCAAACATAAGGCCAGACTATGCAGATACAAGCTTTCATGAGTTCAAAATGCATACCTTCAGTCGTGTGACATCTTGCAAAGTCTGTCAAATGCTTCTGAGGTAAGATTTTCGCTTTTTTTTTTTTTTTTTTTATCAAGTGAAGTATTTTGAGTCTAATGGCAATGTGGAAATACACAGCTGGCTTGTTAGTTATACAAGGGCTTGTTACTTACCCAAGAGACACAAGCTGTAAGATTGATTATATGAGGTATTTCTTGTTCTTATAACTAGATTTTTATAGTCAAATCTCCAAGTATTAGCTTGAAGTGCTGTTAAAAGCTCATGTTCTCAAGGTGCAACCCCTATTTTTCAGGAGACTGTTTTATTCTCTTGTCTTTTGAGAATTATTAAATTCAATAGATGGAAGCCATGTGTTAGAGCAGCAGCAACCTTTCGTACAGCTCTAACCAGTGTGGTTGGTCCACAAGTCCTTTTGTAGGTCACCAGTCACAAAAGTAGATGGAGTATTTTTTTCAGAAAGGTAGATGAGGAGGATGTTCATAAATATTTGATGTAAGGAGACTGTTTTCTGAGACAGAAAATAACTGTGAGGCATTGCTGAACCAGAGATACGCAGACAAACTGCAAGTAGATGTTACAAAGCTGGATAAGAGAGGCTAGCGGGCCACCATGAGAAATTCCATATTTTCTTCCTCTTCCTATAAAATAGGTGCACACATGCGTGTGTTTTTCCTATTTCATTATGGGAGCTATCTTTAGTGAGCTACCTGGTTGCTTGTAAATAAGGAATGCCTAATGGTATAGAGGTGTATATGTATGGAAAGTAAATCTCAGAGTAAGCCAGGCATGTAAAAGCTCTGCAGATGTTGCCTGTTCAGGTGCTGCTGCAGAAAAATGCAACTGCAGCCTATTGAAAGGGAAGCAAGGGCAGCCTTTTGGGTAAGGACAGGCAGGGGATACAATGACATGAGGGATATTTTTTTCTGTCACACATTTTTCTTTAGCAACCTTTTTCCTGGACAGTTTTATCGTCCTGGCTTTGAAGAGATCTTCTGGTGATGTTTTGCTCAGTGTAACAAGACCTGAGCAACTGTAAAGAGCGGTGCAGACGTGTCTGACTTGGCGAGGGCAGGGCTGTTACTTCCTGCACCCGAAGCCATACGGCGGAGTCACCGTGAGCGTGTTGCAGCACTGTGGTTGCTTAGGACCCCGCCTGTGTGATGCCGCAGTGTTCTGCATCGGCACGCCGGCTGCGTCTGGGGGCCTCGACTGTCCCCTGAGCTCCCTTGTGACATCTAGAACTGTCCCTGCATTTGGAAGTTGTGTTAAGAGCCAACTTAGGCTTGTCAAGTGCCTAAATAATTTTTGAAGATGGGTTGTCACTAAGCTTCAAAATGCTAAACTGTGATTCTCTATATACTCAAAACAAGTGAAACTCAGTGCCTAATTTTTCTGAAGTGGGGATAAATTTCCTGTCTTGGAAGCTTATGTAGTTAAGGATAATTCTATGTCCTTTTAAAGAATTAGGGAAAAAATGGATTGCATTAGAATATTTTATATTTACTAAATATATATGTTCAAGTTTGTATATTCTGATGCTGAAAGTTAGGCTTCTATGTTTAATTAAAAAAACACATTAGCAGTCTAGTAATTGCTGTAGCAGTTGCTCTACCTTGTGCTCAGGGTAAACTTGCTGAGTCCTGTGTTCCATGTGTGCACCTTGGGTTTCCTTCGAAGCAGAAGGTGTCGCATTAGACTAGACACACAGTCCCCTGAGACGGGTCAGGATAATCTTGGAGGCAGCCAAGTCTACTGCAAAGAGTAAGCAGATGCACCGAACGCATGGAAGTCAGGCAGTCACTCTGAGGCTGGGTACAAGTACAAAGGCTTTTCTGTTAGCCATGCTGTCGATTTTACCTGAGAGAAAAGCTAGGGACAAATCTGAAAATAAATTTCCTGAGACTCAAATTCAGTTTCCAGCTTGTTAAAGGGAATCTGATTAACATTGAGTAAGGAAAGTAACTCCTTTCTGGAAAGTTGTGGATGCTAACTAAAGCATGCCTAGGTATCTTTTAAATAAGCACATTTGAAGTCATGAGCTATTTTGTGAATAATATTAAAAACCTCTGTTAATATTTAAATATATATTCATACTTATAGCCTGCTCAAAATGGAGCTTATTTTTCATGTTGTCTGGGCAAATTCCAATGGAGATGAGTTGTAGTGGGACAGATACATAATGGTTCAATTTCAAGTGTACTGTGCCAAAGCTGCTTTGAGCTAAATTGCAATGAAAATAGTTCTTCTAGGTTACTGGTAGAATAACTATCTGGTTGGGATATTTTAAATGACTGGTAGTGATGAAAAGCAGATGAGCTGCTTGTCAGTTGTTGTCGCTGTTTCTCAAGCCTGTAAGAACTTTCATTATGCGGAACAGCAAATGACTTCAAATACCTTCTGCTGTGTCTCTTATTTTCTTTATGCATGGAATTTATCACCTCTAATGTATCACTACCTAATTTTATTTTACAGAGGAACATTTTATCAAGGCTATTTATGTTCTAAGTGTGGAGCTGGAGCGCACAAAGAATGTTTAGGAAGATTAGACAATTGTGGCAGAGCTAATTCAGGTGGTAAGTCATTTTTATTGTTAGAATACCATTTTTAATTAGGACATAAAATTTGCTAAGTATAATTAAGGTTTAATTTACTTCTAATTTGTGTTTATTGTAACATACATACTTGTGAAACTACCATTTATAAGCACAATTAGAATTGCATTTAGAATTCATAGGGATTTTTATTCTTACTAAATTGAAATGTTAGGAAGAGTGAGCTACCATAGGGCAGACTGGATTTCTTCATGGGTATCTTGAGGAGCAAGGAATT
This sequence comes from Nothocercus julius, assembly GCA_013398735.1. NCBI lineage: Eukaryota > Metazoa > Chordata > Aves > Tinamiformes > Tinamidae > Nothocercus > Nothocercus julius. The sequence goes on from VZSV01000054.1 coordinate 1,497,167, forward strand.
GCTCTGTTTGTAATCATAAACTGCTCATAAGTAACACCTATTGTATGGTATATGACCTGTCACTCTCACTGTTCAGCTTTTAAATCTCTGTGAATTATTGTATTCTCCTCCCAGCTCCTAAAGCTGTTTGTTTGTGTTGCCTCAGCTTCCTCTTTGATCTCTCAGGTTCCCATGGTTTCGGTCCACTGGCAATATTTACAAAAAGATGATTGATGTCTCACTACTGGCCATATCTCAGGACCTTTTTTCTACCCCCCTGCCCTTCTCTTGGTGGCTGTACCTGGGTCTCTCCCTGACCATGTTCCTCCATGCTATTCCAGATCTCCTCCTGCCTCAGGGATCGTCCAACCTCAGCTATCCCAGTCTCT
>VZSV01000054.1:1503206-1518185 GCA_013398735.1 Nothocercus julius
AAAAAAAAAAAAAAAAGAGAGAAACCTTAAGCCTGCATGAGTAGTGTTGCAAACCCTTCACCCTTCATATTTATCCAAGTTCCTTTTCTTCAATTTTAAGTCATTTATAATTCTGAGGTAGCAGATTAAAAAAGATGAATTTCTCCACAAGGTGAAAACTTGGCAAAAGTTGCAAAAGCTATAACCCATTGTGAAGGTAAATACCAAAATTATGCTGAATTTCAGCAGTACTTATGCAACTAATTCCCTCAGGCTCCTTAGAAAACCTCAGTGCCTACCTGCACCTCTGCCTTTGGGGCTGCCTCCTTTCTGCCCCTCTCCTCCCTTGTGTTTGCTTAGTGTGCAGATGCAAATGAAAATTTCTGGGCAGGTTGTGACTGTGACTGTTCTCTGAGGGTGACAGGAAAGAGCCCCTTGGCAGCTGCTCTGGGAGGGAGCTCGCAGCACTGGCAGCAGTCGTGAGGCCGCACCGCCCCTGCCCGGCTCCCCATCCCCGCCCGGCATGTGCTGTCTCGACATGCCCTCTTATCTCCCTGTAAATTGTAGTGTGCCAAAGTTGGGTTTTCCCACACTTTGCTGTTTCATGTAACTTTTGTAGGAGGATGAAGTCTATTTGTGAGGCTCTTGACTTGCCTTATTGCTGTTTGCTTTGCAAGGTTTTGCAGTGAAGTTTTCAGAAGCGGCCGCAGCTGGGGTGTGCACAGCACGGCCCAGGGAGCATGCAGAGGTCAATACAGCCGTATGCTTTTTGATAAGGCACTGAAACCAATCCTGGAGTATGTTAAAAGTATTGCCAGCGCAATCAGATGTGACACTCCTAGAGAACTGCAAGAAACCCTGTGCTTTTGTGTGGTTGTGTGTGTTCATGTGTGTAAAACTACATTCTTAATGCTGTCCTTTTTATCACCCATAGGATTTTTAATCTCATTTTTAAGTAGTACAAAAGATCGATAGCAAAAGAGCCCAAAAATCTGTCTGACTTCAGATTCTGTTGCGTACCAGTGCAGAGATAACACGTTTAAGTATGTGAGCTACAAGAAGTTTTGAAAAGGAAGGTTTACGCTTCCTTGAGTGAACCTTGGAGTACTCTGGAAAGACAAGGATGCAAGGAGCACGCGCTGTCTAGAGTCTTGACTTTGGAGTCCTCAGCAAGTCAGTAGTTACAAAACTCTTTGGAAAGCTTATAAAAGTTTACAGGGTTTCAGTTGGTCTGCTTGCCATGCAGCTGCCGGAGAGTTTAGTAACTTGGAGGAAGGAGTTGCCTTTCTTGCCTTGGTTGAGCATTAACTGCGCGGAGCCAATAGGCGCAGGGCGCACGCAGCCGCCGCCGCCTGCGCCTCGGGCCACGGTGCTCGCTGCAGGTCACAGGTAGCTGGCGAAGGCAGTGGTGGGGTTTGCAATGCACCACGGTGCACGCTGAGAGTAGGGTGTAAAAAGCATAAATCTGCAGTCATCAATAATGCCAATTTTTACTTATGTTTCAGAACACGGGAACCTGAAACACGAGGTAAGGATTTGTTTCCCTTCTCCTCTGGTATTTGTTTTGCTGGTGACATAAGAGTTTCCTTATTTGCTTTGTGCACGTGCTGTTGGAGCCTATATGTTTTTCTTCTGCCTTTAGTAACGCATTTCTTCAGTATGCTGAAAGATAGAAGTCATCTAAGAAAGAGTGTACTTACAACAATCTATAAATGTATTATGTTCAAAGTGCAAGTTTAATTTTACTCAATATGATTTATGGCTCAGAGCACTAGTAGAAGTAGAGATGTGAATTTTTTTTTCTTAAGTTAAATGAAAAATAAAATCTACTTCAGCTTATGTCTAGTTCTTCAGTGCCTCTAGGCCACGTTTGGCAGTAGAGTTAAAACTGTTTTTTTGTTACCATTAGGAAATTGTCCTGTTTTCAAATGTATGCGATTCCACAGACCTGGAAAATGCACACTGGGGTTTTATTTAAAGAGAATTTTGTCACAGCATTATTCAGAGAGTATAGAGTTTATTTAATCTTGGCAGAATGATAAAATGGGCAAAGAAGGGGGAAAACTAGTCACATGCTTATGGTCTACTCTATGGCTTAGATACAAGCACTTTGGAAGTCACACCAGATTGTTTACTCATGTGTTACTGGTGCCTTCCCACTGCCATACAGAAGGGTGTCACTTTGTTTTTTTGTCCAACAATTTTGATGAAAGGCAGCCCTTTACACGTAGGCTGTAATAATTTTTATTGCCTTTTTTGATCAGAAATTTATGGTAACTTAACTGTTTAAGCTATGCTGTGGTTACGAAAAGCATATGAACATACATGCAACTCTTCCACGTTGCTTAGTATCTGTTTTTGTTGCTCTCTCTAAAATTGGTAATGAAATAGGAAGAAAATGAGTGCTGACAAAACTGACACAGAGGGGGATTGGTCTTTACAGCTGCAGCTACAAAAACAGAGGGCTCTTGTGCCCAAGTCCCCTCTCTGGTGTGTCATACCTACCACCATGTGTCATGTGTCGTTTTATCTTGCCCTAAAGATACCTGCTTAGCAAGAATATTCCTTTCATGCGAAAATTACGGCCCAGTCCATGTGCTTAGCAGGCTACTGGTGCTGCAGTTGACGTGCAGTCGTGGGGAAGCCGTAGACAGATTGCTTACGGTATGTTATGGACAAGGTTGCCAGACTGCATACAGCTAACTAGGAGGAACATATGCGGCGGGACTCAGAAAATATTTATCCTAATTATAGCTAATCCCTCCTGTTCCTAGTTTGATTATTAAATCTCCTCTTAAGAAAAAAATAGTTATATGGCTACTGATTTGAGGTAAAGTGCTAGGACTACTCTAACTTTTAACAAAACTGAACAAAAATGTTGTGGTTGTCAAAAAATGCTTGTTTAATTCTTTTAATGCAGAGGGGAACTTGGGAGTGAGCATGTTGGGTAGGAAAAGGTGAATTTACATTTCTTATAAGAAATGTACGAAAATCTTTGGGTATTGTGATTTTTCTTTTTTAAGGCCTTTGAGTAGGGTTTTTATACAACTCAATTCAACTTGTTTTTTTTTTCTTAGAATCATTTTGCATTGTATCCTGTTACATGGGACTTTTTTTTTCTTTCCATTACACAGACACTTTTTTTTTTTTAGTTAAATAATAATTTCCTGTATCTTTGTTTGTACTTGCTTTTTTCCCCTTCTGGCCCATTTCCCTCTGCCATGCAAATACACAGTTACTCACCATTCTGTATCAATCCTTATGAACAATAGAGCCTCCATTTGTAAAGAGAGAACAGATATAATTAAGCCTTTTCATCTTATTTCATAATATTACCTTAATTTCTTGCAGCAGCTCAAAATCTTTCTACTGCGGCTGAAACCAAACTTGTGTCCTTTCTTTAGTTAATACTGTGGACTACAGAGAGCATATGTCCAAAGATTCAAGGGGTTGAAAGCTGTTTTTAAAGGAAGGTTTTGATTTTGCCAGTCTGCTACAGGGCTTAGTAATTTGGCTGTGCCTCAGGTTACTGCTTTCTGGCTTGCCTTTGTGCATGTCCTGCATCAGTGTCTATCAACTGCAAGCAAATGGAGCAGCCTAATTGTGCCCTTTGTTATGCAACAGACTTCGCCCTGCTTGCCTTGATTAAATAAAGTAAAATAAGAAAAAAAGCAGGCATGAACCTTCATGCGAGTGACTGGTTAAAACAGACTTGTAAAAGCAGATGACTTGTTTGCAGATATGGTGTGTTGCACAGGGATCCATATCCTTGCCTAGGAGTAGGAAATAGGTAAAACCCCAACATTTACAAACAGTGCATCTTGGTCCTGTCAGTGTTGCTGACTTTACACAGCTCTGTCTCATCCAGATATGAAAAAGAGAGAGAGAAACATTACTAAATAAATTTTTAGCGTTTGCTGAGAAAATGAAGAAATTACGGATTGCCGAAGAAGTTCTAACCGGCGTAAGTATGAAGGGGTAACGTGGAAGGTTCCTAGCCATTTAAAACAACACTATGCACATATGCTATTCCTGTGGCTCTTGACATTTACCAAGGAAAATGATGCCAATCTGCATATCTTTATCAAGGAAAATATGTCTATTAACATCATATCACAAATGATAAAAATCTTTTGTTTCGTGACAAAAGATGCTGGATGTATGAAGAAACCTTCTACAGACTAAAAATGAGCAAATCTTTTGAGTTTGGTGTTAAAAAGGTTGATACATGAATAAACTTTTTGTAGTATTAATAATACTTTCAAAGTATGATCTTTCTGCTAGATAAAGATAATTGCAGGGGGAATATAACTTCAGAAAACTAGCTTTGTCTAGTAGATTGTGGGAATGAAAGAGGCACAGTCTGCCCAAGTGAAAACAAGTTTATTCACATGCTTGATTTGTGTTTTTACCATGTAGAAACGAACAAATGGAATTAGAAGAAACTCCAGACACGTGGACCCAGGTGGGTATCTTGCATTTTGAACAGTTGAATGGAAAGGGAGCCTTGTAGCTCGCTGCATTGAGTTGTGGTATTATCAGCGCTACAGTGTATGCAGTGGGGGGATCTTTATTGCTAAAGTCTTGAAGATCTCAAGCAATTACTTAGTGATTTCAAAGATAAGGTCTGGGGACTGAACTCTCATTTTTATCCGTGTTTTTTTAAGCAGTATTTCAGCTGTAGCTGAACAATGAACTGCCTTTGGGCTTTTGGTTATGAGGTCCCCACCCTACTGTACTCTGCAGTTTTTAAAAGAAATAGCAAAGAGAAGCAGGCAAAACTCAGGTTCTTGTCTGCACAGTCGTGGGTATTCTCGAAATTCCTGCCTGCAGTGGGAGTTGTAGGTGCTTAGTGCTTAACCGTGCTGGATATGAGCTGCCCTTCTAATAGGGAATTGCAGTTTTATGAAGAATTTCAATGTAATTTTATTTTTCGTATTTATAGTAGGTTTTTTTTGTTGAATCATGGCAGCAGCCCTTAAGAAAATTAAATGCTTGCTTAAGCTTGCTTGCTTTTTAGACTCAAGTGGGTGAACATTTCCCCTGGAGACCCATTATGTGTCTGAATAAAATACTGTATGATTTTTGGTATAACTATGTGATATCTTTGGTGTCTTTTTTCAGTAATTACACTTTTGTCCTTTATATGATTCTTGCATGGTTTAATTACTAGAGGTTTGTTATGCAGATATTATTTGGAATAATCTAAGCTGTGGATTATTAAATATTTCTAGATGTGGACACCTGAGAATATTTGAAGTCAAACATAAAACAGGATAGTAACTTTATATCACTTTACAGCCTGGCAGAACTGAACAATTTTTAAAAAGTAAGAATGCTGGTTGTGCCACTAGTGTTCCAGCTGCTTTGGCTCTGAAATGTTGAATATTGCAACTAGCAGAGGCAAACCACACCTTTCTTACGCAGCTGCCCTGGACATGGTTTGGAACACGTATTGTCACTCCATTCTCGTTAGCACAAAGATTGCTTCCTTGTCCTGATTATGCCTGCCTTGCGTCTCCCTATGCTGTGGTCGTGCTCCCCTCCCTGCTTCTGGACAGGGCTCGTTTAAGAAGGAACCCTCCCTGCCTTCCCCTCTACCCACAAATGCTAAAAATATCATCATCAAAGGGGGAAGCATTAGCAACATTAATGAAATGCTTAAAAGGGCACTCTTAAGTGAGGCAGTTTCAGTACTTCCATTTGTGGTGAATGCTGCTGTGAACTATGATGTATAATGGTAGGCTGGTCCTTGTAGGTCTAGATTTTTAACATTGTTGTCTAATATTAGGCCTCTAAAAACTTGAGTAATTGAGCTTTGAGACCTTTTCAAATACACTGCGAGTTTTAGTTTGCCATTGAATTCTGTTAGTCTTCAATGAAAACTAATTAAAAAACTCTCCGTGTGTATAAATATCATTTAAGTGCATCTAAATATCATTGAAGTCACTGGAGTCATGAATTTAAATACATGTTTAAATTCATACATTAAGCTCTATAAATTATGGCTTTGCTTCCTTGCTTTTACTTGCATAGAATGGTACTCTATGCTATTGCAGGGATTTATAGAATAAAGTTCTTTGCCCTCATGTTTTTGAAAGCCAACAGAAACTCAGATCACCTGAAGATCATACTAGTTTGTGCATTTTTAAGTTATGGTCCCTTTAGGCAATGTTATTGCAGAATACTGTTGTACAGAATTGCTTTTGACATCACCTGTTTATAACAACAATACCAAAAAGAAACCCAAACCTGGCGATAGGCACGCTAATTGTGGCCTATATATAGAAGTGGACGATTTTCAAAGTTTTCCAATGACCTGAGCTGTGTGTCTCTTGCGTTTCATCAGCACGTGCGCTCAGACTTCTGCGGTAACGTGCTGGAGATGGCACTGAGGCAGGAATGTCTGTGGGTGAACGCCTGACATCTCCTTTGCATATTCTAAGTAACAGTGCTCATCAGTTTGCGCATTGCTGTGAGACAGAAGATGCTATCCAGAGAGCAGTACTTGGAAGAGATGGGTCAGTTATTTCGGGCATGCATTACCACATTGATCCTGAGATCTTTTCAAGAACACTGGCATGTAAATCTCTAGAAATCTTAGCACTACAGTAGTGTTTTTGATGAGAGTGGTAGTTAGGGTCAGACATACCAATTAGGTTTCATATACAAACTTTAGAAAAATGCTTGCTGCCCAGATAAGGTCACATCTAAGAGGCCTGATGTGTGATTGCTCTCCATATTGCATGTTAAGATACTGAAGCACGGAGACTAATTTAGGAAAGCAGCCATTTGTTGTGTATCAGTCGCATGCACCTCCAGTGCAGGAATATTGATGTCGTTTGGTATCAGCTGTAAATACAATTACTGTGGCTATGAGTGCTTTTTGCATAACCTTTTCAAAATGATGTTTCTGTCTTATGCTGCTCTGTTCTCTGGCTTTGTCTATTTTCACAATAACTGGTGAATGCAGGAGGCACAGCTGAACCCAGTTCAGGAGTTGTGCTTTTCTTATTGCACTTGTTAGATCCAAATTCATTTTTTGGGGATGCAGCTTAGTCCTGAATGAAGAAACGTTTAACTTGAGCTTATATTGGAAGAGAGGGACTGTGAAGATAAGGATGGTATAAAAGAAACAGTTGTTAGTGTGGGAATACTGAGTTAAAATACTGTTCTTTTCATGGTAGAGCACTTTGATAGAGGAAAACACCTGGCTGAAGTACCCAAAAAAAGCCCCCCCCCCAAAAAAAAAAAAAAACAAAAAAACACACACACATAAACACCTACCTGTTTCATCTGTTTTTCTTTGAAGTTTGGTTAGAAGTAACAGCTAACTCCGAGATTTGCTTTTTTCCTCTTTCTTCTGAATAGGAAGGTAAGACAGATGGAAAAGATATAATGGATAAGGATGGGGGAGAGACTCATAGGAAATGAGTGTCATGAAAGAAGAAATATGGCCAGAAGCTGTAAATAGGAGCAAAAGAAATTAAGGATTGCTTTTAAATTATTTATTTTTTATTTCTTGTCAGTATGCTTTGCTCTGTGACTCCACCATGGAGTTCAGTTGTAGAAGGCCAACTGAACTGGTCCATCTACTAAGCTTTTGAGAAAGGTTTTGGATAACCCTTCTTTGGCATAGGCAGCACATGAAAAAAACTGCTGACAGAAAGAACCTAAAAGGCATCTGCACTTCTAAAGCTAGGAAAGAGAGGGTCTAAAATTTACTTTTTACTGTAGAGGAATGATTAGGTTGTTTTATCTGGAATGGCTGTATAGTGTGAGAATTATTTAACTGTGTTTCTGCCACTGTGAGGGATCTTATTAAAGTTTATGTACTTGTTGAATTTTAAGCATGTGTTTTGCCTGTTGACTTAGCTGACAAATGGACTATTTATATGCTTAAAAGTAAGCATAAACTTAGATTTGCATCTTTTTTTCTCTTCTTTAGCAAGCATTTAGCATATATTTTAATGAGTAAAAAAACCCCAAACCCTTCCTTGAATTCCCTCTTGTGTTTCTCATTGCCTTCCTCCAAATAATGTGCTGTTTGCTGTCTGTTTTTGAGGGTATAAAGAGAGTGTAAGTGTAATGGATTCAGTTTAGTGTTGTTCTAACTAGTTTTACCCTAAACACTTGTACCAATATAAATATTGAAACTTTAATATCTAAAACTGTGAAAGCATATTTCATATCAGAATGATAAACTTAGTAAAAAATAGACTACTAGACGCTTTGTACACAGGATTTACTGCAGACTAACTCAGTCTTATCTGTGCAAGAACGTTACTGAACATGTTCTCATGCAAGCAGCTGATTTTATTTGCAAGCATGATTTAAATCTCAGAAAAAGCTTAGCCTTGAATTAGGGGTCAGAACCAAGTTGTCTTCCTCTGGAAGAAGTGATTTATTTATTTATTTTCCCTTAAAATTTCTTTTGGTTTTACGGTTAATGACTGGTATATTACCCTTAGGCAAAGGTGTTTCTCAGTCTTGAGAGTTTGAAGTCCAAATACTAATTTTAAAAAATGCTTAATTATATTTCTGGTAAATGTCTGGTCCATACGTGTTTTGTGAAGCAATACTTTAATATTGATTTTACACTGATTACAAAGGAAAGGATCTGAAGGGAATAGCCAGCTATGGTCTGAATGGGTTATGGTCTGAAGGTATACACATTAAAAAAAAAATCTGTGCACTGAGTAGTACAGCATTAGGGATATGTTTAATTAGGCGTAGTGGGAAAGCATCTGCAATGTGCTGCGTATTTTGTTGAAATTGGATTGTGAAATCTTGTAACTGTGTTGTGTCATTGTTATATATGTGTGAATATTTAGTGAAACAATGTACAGGTGTGTTGTGGTAATGATTGTCTAGTCATAGTGAAAATTAAGAAATATTTTAATATTGGCAATTTAAACTATGAATTAACTTTCCACTTGAGACTGAGGGATATTAGAGTATTTGAATTGCATTTCAACACATTCTGGCACAGTTTGTTCCTGTCTACGAGTCTTCTGTTGGCAAGTCTCTCTCTGGTTTCAGAGCTGCTCCAAACACCTGTCCAGCCAAAAGCAAAATCTGGCCCAAATTCAAATGCTGGAATATCCCAACCTACAGTGAATTCCCTGCCAAGCATGTGGCCATTATGTATAAAGGTACCATCTATTTAATTGAAAATTCAAAGCATGTCTCTGATTTTTTTGTTTAATGAGTTACTCGGCCAAGTCCTTGAAAGTCTTGTTTAGCTTTTGCCTTTCCTCGTTCTGCCCAACATGGAGAATAGCCTATTTTGTGGACAAGAAGAGACAATTTTCTGCAACATTAAGAGCATTTCTGCAAAATTAGCCTTCCACAAGGCTTCAGCAACAGAGGCAATCCCCTGTGGTCCTGGCTGGATCTCTGGTGACCCTTTGCTAACTTACTGTCAATATTGTTGATGAGAAGAAGGTTTCATCTTTTAAGTCACAAACTAAGTGAACAAAAACTCCAGGATTAAACAAACAGTATTTAGTTTCTCTGGAGCAAAGTGAGGAGCTGATCAACTAATACATTCTCTTAATTATGGCCATCATCAGCATGGACTACCAAGGTAGTTTTTTTTTTTTTTTTTAAATTCAGTAAAGAAGTTACCATGCATATATTCCGTAAGTACATTTATAGGGTTTTTTTTTTTTTTTTTTTTGAGACATTGCTTAACATTTTATTTTTCTGACAGTAAAACATGAGAATGAATAGCAATCCCCTTTTAATAGTTCTGGTGTTTCATTTTGGACTGAGTAGGGCAAACTATTATGGGCCTTTTGTTTCTGTATCTTCCCTCAGGACCTCACTCAGTCCCTCAGGGCTTATTTCTTAAGTATCTGTGGAAAGGTTTCAGGGAGAGGCAGCGTGACAGCAGGGACTGAAGTGCTAGAGTATATCAGACATTTTTTCTTGGCTTATTTTGTTTATGTTCAACATAACTGTGAATTTTATTGGCCATTCAAAATAAATGTGTAAAAGGAGCAGATGACTGAAAAAGGAATTTGAGGAAAGCTAGGAGGAATCCTGGAGGAAAGAGAAATGTTTCAAAAAGCTTCCTCTAGTGAGAGAATTCATTGTTTGAGAAGTTTGGGCTGGGTTTTGCTGCTTACAAGTATGAGATATCTAATAAGATTCATAGCTTCACATTTGTCCTTTTGATTTTGTTTCTGTACTTCCTTATAAAAATTTGGCCGTATGCAGGAAAAAATGACATCCGAGAGAGAGATAAATGGCAATTGTAGAGACTTGAAGATGCTCAAACTTTTATTTTGCTTGTCATAACTAACAATCACAAGAAAGTGTATGTAATTTTGAATATTTTCCCTAGAGATAATTTAGTTATGTTTGTGTTTCCTAAGTTGCTAAAGGCTTCCTTAAAATACTACGCTGTTGTGTAGTAAGCTATAAAAGTTAAACCAACTTTGATTATAGACATATGCTTAACTTATATGGCGGGGCGGGGATGGTTAGGTTTTCTTGCTTTTTTCCCTCCATATGCAGCATCTAAACATTTTGTCCAAGGTGATTATAAAATATGCAGCGCAAATCTCTAAGGATCTGTGCGAACCAAACGGATCATAGGTAAGAACTGGTTTAACAGGGCAGCTAGGAATCCTCTTGCTGCCTGAGGAAGACTCCTTGACAGGCTAGAGGGAAGGCTGCTGCCGGTGCGTGGTGTGTTTTGGAGCGTCCTGCAAGCTTGAGGGCCTTGGATGGCAGAGCTAACTCGTGTCGCATCCGGTGGCTGAGGCAGCCTGGGGCTTTGGGCCCCGCACCAGGGAATTTTATTTCAGGCACCAGTGGCTGGAAGGGGACAGCCCTCTCTCTCCAGGTGGACCTTAGTGACAGTGAATTTAGATGCACACTGAATGGTGTGATGTAATTTATGAGATGGAATTAATTTCTCATTTCATATATGTTAAAAGTACCTACTGCGTTTACTATTTTGGTCTCTTTGCTACAGCGCTAGTGCTGTGTGCTGAGTTATTGTTGCTTCCCAAAATAATGGATTCATCTGTGCTGTGATACAAGAAAGGACATGTCTAATGTTTTGCACCGAGAAATGTTCCACTAATGCATTTCTGGAAGCCAGCGCTGAGCTTTGTCTTTCAATGAAGCATTTCAAATGCAGTTTAATGACTTTATTTGGGTTGTTATTTTTTCAATTAAAATGATTTTTACATTCCTGTTGGGGTGAGGAATTTTGAAAGGTGCCTGTCCCTTTGGTATCTCAGTAGTGAGCAAACATTCGGAGAAGAACGTAGCCTTTAGCCTTTTCTTTTAATTAAACATCAGAAGACCCAGATGCCAAAGGGCGAAACATATTTATTTTGTCAAACCCTTTCATCCTTGCCTGGTTGGATTGCAAGATAAGTTTTTAGTTGGGTAATTTAAGCTCTTTTGTCTTATTGGTTGAGTTTTTGGGACTTACCTCTGGGTTTTGAACAACTAGGATATGTTATTTTCTGCTTAGAGAGACATGATCTTTGAAAATAATCATGCATTGAGTGTGTATTAAGGTGAAGTAGCTTAAAAATTGTACAACATTGTTCCCTTTGGTACATAAAAACACTGTCAAGACTGTTTTGAGCAAAATGTCAATATGTACAGATAACTGGAGGGAGCTGGCAGGTGGAGAAAGAAAAAAGCATTAAGGTGGAATTGGGAAAAATGAGCATTCAAAACAGTATCAGTTTTGGTCTTCACATACAAAAGAAATAATGCAGCACTACTTAATTAAAAAAGGCATGAGTATGTGACCCAAAGTTGCCTTTAGTTACCACAGTGAGTAGAAGGGAATTGCATAATATTTCGATAATATTTATTGGGACTTGTAAATCTCCTATTCATCTTCAAGAGCAGTATTGAGTTTACACATCTATTTCCATATCTCATTTTAATCTTCAGGGCACTGTCATTCTCAGAAGGCAAAGGAAAGATAATAAGGCAATGAATGATTAAGAATAGTCAAAAGTTACTGAATTTTAACAGCGCTCTAAAGCATATGGTTTCTTTTTTGTGGCTCATTCATTTAACTAAATTGGTATTTGATCACTACTTCAAAGTAGTTCTCACGCAAAGAATTTAGGAAACATTGTAAAACTAAAAGCAACCATCCCATGGGAGAGAGAAACCTCTGAAAATTTGCAGAGAGAAGGTTACAGAGCTGCCTCTGCCTCCTGCCTAAGGAAGGGTTTGCAGCTTGCTAGAAGGGGCCAGAGGCAAGTGCCTGAGGAACTGGTGCTGCTCTTCAGGAGAGACTTGACCCGCTCGCCTCTGTGAGGTGCCACGAGGAGGAACGATGGGCTGCGCTGGCCGCTGGGCCTCGGGGCCTGTCCTCAGCCTGGGGATGGGTGCCAAAGGACAGAACTGGGGGGAAGCTCTTGTGGCACTTTACCCAGTAGGCTCTTTTTGTTTCTTAACTCCTCATTTTTCTTCCCTGGACTTTTCTTACAGCTTTTTGAGCCCAGCTAAAATTCTGGCATCCACAGCATTCTGTAGCTGTTGCTTTCACAACTAGTTGTGTGAATAAGGTACTTTTTGTTTGTTTAAACCTGTTGTCTGGTACTTTGATATCTCCTATTTTTTGGATAAAGTAGAGGAATAATAAATGAAGAAGTGATGAATAACCTTTTTCTGTTCATTGTTTCTATGCCCCTCCTGAGTTTATTGATGTCTGTCATATCCCTTCCAGTCATCTCTTTCCTGGTTTAGAGAGCTGGGATATAGTAATATTCTCCTGGTACAGAAGCTTTTCTGTACCCCGATCATTCTTTTTGCTTTTCGTTATATTTCTAGAGTCAAGAATGACCTTTCTGACCAAGACTGCATATAGAGTTCAAGCTATAAGCACACCACTTGTGATTCAGTGTAGGTCTTCTAGTTTGTTGTGTGGTCCGCTTATAGAAATTTCTAAGTCTTGGTAAACAGCTAGGATTTTTAGACTGTGATCTTACGGCAAAATAGTCTTCAAAACTATTACCTACCATATATCTTGTCTAATTATCTGTAACTGCTTTAGACTCCATTGTTGTGTGTGAATACCATATATTACTTTATATTAAGGTGCATCATATATATTTAGTTAGGACAAAAGACCTCTAGAGGTCCCTTTCTACCCTAGTTATTCCACGATCTATGGTTCTTGGCAAACTGTGTTCTTTTGAAAGAAATGACTGCATATTTTGCAAGCTGTGTTGGTCACATAATGGCTGTTTTCAGATTGCTTGTTAACTTGTTAAACAGTGAGAGTCTGAACACAGCAGACTTTTGGGGAGGACCCTTTTGGAACCTCCTAGAGAAAAAAAGGAACTCTGGGCCCACCTTTAATTCCTGTTTTTTCAGTGCTTGCTTATATGAGAGGGAACTTGCTTCTCATCACCTGACAACTGCAAAAGGTTTTCATGATGATTCTTGTTGAATGTATTTTATTAAACCATGCTCTTATGTCATCTTTATCCTGGTGCTTAGTGATTACTTCAAAGAGCTTCTAACAATTTGCCTGATTTTCCTTTAAAAATAGTTTGACTCTTTATAATCATCCATATGTTTGCAAATTCTGTTTTTATAGCAGGCTTTACCAATCTGCCTGGTACTGAAGTCAGCTATTCCTGTCTGGACATCTAGTTTCCACCGAATCCCTTTTCAAACACTGTTTTCACACTTAACGTCTTAGATTTCTCTGGCATTGAGGCTGTTTTAAGAAATAGGTTATAGATCACAATTAACAATTCAGCAATTTCATGTTTGAGTTCACTTTAGTATTCTAAGTGTTCCCAAGTAATGACAGTATGAAGTGGATCTAATTGATAGAATCTTTTAGTTTAACCCAATTGGTTTAACCCTTTGTGGTCCATCAGGAAAAATAGGTGAGGTGCCGCTAAAGAAATCTAGGGAAGGCACGAGAGTTTAGCCCTCATTACTGCGCTTGCTGGCCTCAGAATAAACAGAATGCTTGTTCAGTCTAGCACAAAACTCCCTTTTCTTCTTAATCTTTAGTGTGTGATAGTGAATTAAATAGTAACTTTATTATCTGATACTTTGAAAACCTGCACCAGTTCTACTAACCCCAGAAGTTATTCTTTAACCAGCTGATTTGGAGCAAAAGATGTGGGAAGAGGAGGAAGCATCAGGCACTCTGCGTCTCTTCAGTTCAGATGGTAAATTGGCTCGTCTACAGTCGTTTCTGGATCTTTTCCTTAGTTCGGTTTGACAGCATCAAATTACATGAAATATGACAACAAAAACTTCATGTATGGATCACGGCTTTTCTTCCAGGGTAATACCTTTGGCATAGGAGTTGTCCTGCAAAAAGCGGCCGTTATCTCAGTTCAGTGGTGTCTTTTGAATGTGATATCAATTTAAATCATCTTTTGTGCCTGGCTCAGCCATCTGATACATAAAGAATGGTCGACTAAGCTCAGAGAGCTACTTGGATCTCAGTGGGTAAGGGGTGTAGTCTTGGTCCAAGCAGTGTCTGGGAGAACCAGCTGTGTTCTGCTGGGGGTCAGTTTGGGCTCTCCGGTGCTAGGTCTTCCTCGATGTAACCACAGGCTTCTGACAGAAGGTGTGGTCCTCCTTGCTTCCCTGTGTCTCCTCACTGTCTGTGTAGCTGAATTTAGAGATTATGTGGTTACAGCGTTAAACTGATTCAGTGAGGTGATGGAAAGTTATTCAAGGTGTGCAGGTAGAGACAGGGTAAAACAGGCAGTTTTCTGTGTGGTTGAGTTGCTGAACCAACTCAGTCCTCTGTGTGGCTGCAGCTATTAGGGATGCAGGGATGGTTTGTGTCCTAATGAATTACCACCATTTGCTTGGCAAAGGATGTAATCTGCAATTGGGCTGGAAATTGAACAACCATCACTACTGGGAAGATGAGATTATTTATTTATTTTAAAGTAGAAATTAGGAGGGAAAGAAACCGAAAGGTTTTAAGATGAAGCTTGATCTGACTTTCTTTTTTCAGAATTAATATGG
>VZSV01000054.1:1518190-1548740 GCA_013398735.1 Nothocercus julius
GGTTTTTTGTGTAATGTAGGTAAAACGATCATTGATTTTTCATTTTTTTTTTTTTTTTCTTTTGCCTGCATCTTTGTGGGACACGTGTTTTTACTGCTTATTAGTTATTCATTGTGCTGGTTGCCTTCAAGGTAGGGGTATAAATGTAAGTATTTTAGAATAGGATATAAATAATTGTATAAAGGCCAGGAATGCTGCAATCTCTCAGGAAATGTGCAAGTGTTGTGAAATACCATGTCTTATGGCTTTCCTAGAAGTCATTTTCATAGACTGCCTGTGTTTCAGATGTGCAGAATGCTCACCATAAAAACAAAATCACGAAAATGCATTTTAGATGTGTACCATAAGAACAAAATCACAAAAATGCATTTTGTACAAGGGATGAACGGTTTAAAATGAAATGCAGTTACAGTGAAACAAGTCAAGTCCTCAGGCTTTTTTTTTTTTTTGGTGTAAATAAAGCACGGCTTTGCTCTTCTCCCCAAGAGAAGTAGCTTTTCATTGTGCATAGAGACCAGACGTTAGTAGGCATCCATTTTGAAAGCAGAAGACAAGATGTAAAAGATTATTTTTATTTTTTGCAGTATCTAGTGAATAAAATTTCTGCACCTTTTCAGCAATGCTCAAATCCTCTTTGAGACAGTGAAAGATTCTGGGTGGTGTAAGGCTGCATATTGATGTGTTACCGTGTGCACAGCTAGTAACTTGCTTTTCCACGACTTATTTCAATGTACATGTAGTATAGTCAACAGGGTGACTAATTCCGTTTGTGCTGAATAAACTTGTTGAAAGGCAGGGCTGCCTTCTATCATGCCATGCTTTCAGGCATGTAACAAGGATTTGACTATCAGACTCTTACTGCAGTGTATTTGTATTTTAGAATTGTTTCTTATCTGACCAAGTTCCATTCAAAACTGCTCAGCCCCCTTTAACATGCTCAATAACAGAAAAATGTCTGTTGTATAAAAAGTTTATGATATTGCATAGCATTAAATTCAACTTGTAATGTGGGACTCATATTCTCAAGACCTTTTTTTCTGCTTACTGTATGCTACAAGAAGCATCCCTGGGCAGGCAGATTCTGTGTAAAATATAGTATAGCTCTGAATAGCTACTTCTCTGGAATAATGGCTCTTTATCTTACAGGATTTGTCCCTGTTTTTATCCTAGCCCTTTGCTGCCTGCAAATGTACTGCTGTTTGGGCACACCTTTGTAGCTCATCTATAGTGTCTGCCCAATGTGAGTTGTTAGCTCCTCAGGGCAGGTACTTGTTTGAACAAATATGCATTTTGACATGCCTTGCCCTTCTGTGGCGCCACATGAGAAGAATGATAATTAACACTGGTTAATTTTCATGCCTTGTACTTTCATATAAAGTAGCACTTGGTGTACCACAGTTTTTGATTCACATACTGAAGCTCTAGTTTGCTCAGTTTAGCCAAATAATAAAGTGCCTTAATTTTCAGGCAACATGATTTTTAAATTTATATCCTTAATTCACTTGTTAGTCATTTAGACTGCACTGAAATATTGAAATTTCATTATTTTATCACTGCAAATAGAAGCAGTTTCATTTTTGAAAGGCGATTTTTCTTATTCATACACACTTTTAGCACTAGGCCATATTCAGCACTTCTTTAAAGTGCTGAGATTCTTCTCAATATAGGCAATTCCAAAATTCCTTACTCCACAAAGATCTTTGTTCCCTTCACTTAAAATAAGGACTAGTTGCTTGAGTAAGTGTTCTGTGTTATAGTTGCACAAAACATAAGAGTCCTTAACACATTTTTTGTAGAAAAAATGCTGTGAAAGAGAAACCAAAGTTTGTCAGTGAAGAAAATAAGCTTTTACTCCAACTTATCACAACACTTAGGGATGTTACCATTATAAAAATCAGTGATTTTCCAAGGTGTCTCCCCCTTTAATCAATGCAATTCTGGTTGTGTGCTTTTTTGAGGTAGGAAAAATGCAAAGGTCTGAGTTAAAAATTCCAAGTACCAGTTTCTGAGTGTAAATAAAAAGAAATTATGTTGCAATTACACATAAAATCCCTGTTATTTAAAAAAAAAAAAAAAAAAAACCTTTCATTTACAATGCACTGTTGTCTATCAGAGACATGTCCAGGTTTTGATTAGTACAAGGCTGACAAGTATGGCTGGTGCTGGCAGGGAGCTCTTGGGTGCTTGGCCTTTCTGAAAATATGACCCTTTATTGCTGTACTTACATGTGGATATAGAAAACAGAATGTAAGCATGTGCTTTAAGAAAGGATTGAGTGTTGCCCAGAACAGCTGCTTAAGTGTTTGCTGTGCAAGCAGAAATGGTTTGGCATTTATATGTATGTTCTTTTAGCAGTGTAAGATCTAATTTTTCAAATTGTTTTTGCTCTATTGTAACATTTTATCCCTGAATTCCCAAAACCTTTGCATTTTTTTTTTTTCTTGTATAGAGGGAAACAAAAGTCATTTAAATCTCTCTGAAGGATGAATCTGAGCGAGTTGTGAGCAGAGCTGCCCTTAAGGGTCTGTAAGACAAATGGTCATCTAAATAATGAAAGGCTCATTCCTTGCCAAAAGGCAGCCCTTATGGCTTTCCTCTTGATTTTAAAACCATGGTTATTCAATAGTGTTTCTGTAGTGTCTGCTTTTCTTGCACAGAGGCAAGCTCTGAGCTTCCTGATTCCTGAAAATTGTCTGATAAATGTCCCTACTTTAGGAGTTATTACTTCTTCTGTTGTAGTTATTTTTTGTAGTAGAACATTAAATGCCGCAACTTCGGTTTGGATTATAAATTTGCTTAGCTAAATCACTCATTTCTGACCAAAGTAGATGTTAGTCAGATTTCTAGGAGCACTAAGCATTATTTTTAGGCTTGACTTGGAAAGGCTGAAAACTCAAAGCTGCTGCTGAAAGGTGGCTCTACATCAGGGCCTGGCAGCTGTTCCCCTGCTGCTGCTATCACTAATGCTGCTTATATTGCCACTGGAGAGCAAGTCATTCTAAGAAGTCTTTGCTGTACTAAACATTTGGGCTAACATCTGACTTAGTAATGTTCACAGTGGGGAAGAGCTGGGATAAGGTGTCTGTTTGTTGCTGTGTTAAAGCTATTGTAAAGTAAAAATTCTGTGTAGCAATATCTTTAAAGTTGCACAGTTTCCAAAATCCAATTGTGTAAACTGAGTAACCAAGAATGATTTATTTTCCATGTAATAAACTTATATAATCTGTGGTGCCTTTTCCAAGTTTGTGCAGATTTTACCTGGAAAATGGAGATGCAACTATTTACCGGGGCCTTTTGGTAATGATCAGCCCTGCAAAGACTAGGGAAGCAGGACTGAGTTGCAGTGTTTTCTCATTTCTGATAATGCAATTGTTGGTCAGGCAGTTGGTAGACAGATTCTTCTTCCCACACATCATATTTTACTTGATGGTTGACCGTTTTTGCAGAGGTCTCTGCCAAGAATACAGCTTACATCTACAGCAGTAAAGAGAAACGTTGGAAAAATTGACTCTTTGAAAAATTACAAGAAAACAGGATTTGTCAGCTCTGGAAGTGGAAGGCAAGTGAGTGTGTTGCCTCATAAAATATTTTGTTGAGGAGTTGTGGGATAAGTTGAGGTAGAGCAGTCACAGTGACCAGGATTAGGACTAGAAAGAAATTTAATTTCTCCAGTAGACTTGCTTGTCCCATGGGATAACACTCTTGACTTTTTCTATGTCTGTGGAATAGAGGGGAATGAGAAGTGTACATGTTTTTCAGACGGTGTTCGGAGTGCCTTAAGTTTATCACCTGAATATTGGGAAATGAGATAATGAAGGTTGTTTGTTTATAAATAATTGTCATGGTCCCCCCCCGGTACTGTGCTTGAGTTCTCTGTTTATGAACATCAGCAGTGGTAGGGCTACTGTGCATAAACACAATGAGCAGAAATTTAAAAAGTTAATTGAGGAAAGCTCATTATTAAATATTTTAAATATCAACCTTCTCAAAGTCATTGACTGAAGTTTGACTCAAACAGCAAATTCAGGAATTATGTTTAGTCATATGAAAACCCCTGGGTCTTTATTGGATAGTAATCAAAGACAAACAGTTTGTCAGAAGTCGAACAAAAAGGGAGTTTCAAAACTGATTCTTAGTCCCTCTCACCATTTCAGTCATCCTGCTTGGCTTTATGGTTTATGTGCAATATCTAAGATTAGAGCTTTTAATTAATGATGCCATAAAAAAGCAACAAATACAAAAGCATGTGCTTTTCCAATTTAATAATTTTGTCTGTTTAAATCATTGCCACTATGAAGAGTATGGTGTAAGGACTGTGTCAGCATGTTTCAAATACATGAGTTCTTTGATTCCTGTGTCAGAAGAAAAAGAAAAAAAAATAGTTTTCTTTCCCTTTGTTAATAGGCACCTTCACAGAGTGAAAGTAAGTGCCAAGATTGTGGTACTGCTTTTTGTGGGTCTCCAGCTACAGAGTTTGGGTCACCAGCTAAGTCCCTCTGGGCATGTTTTCCCTTTGGCAGCCACTGTGCAGAGCTCTTGTCTTCCCCTGGGCTGCAGAGATAGATGCTGGTTAGGAGTGAAGAAGCAGTTCTTGTCAGAATTGCAAGACAGAAGAATCCAGTTCGCTGATATTTTGGCAGAAAATCATTAGAAACAGGAGTTTCAAGCACCTGATTTGAAGAATATGCATAAGATGAAGGACTTTGTTTTTATGTCCTTCATGTTCAGAAGAGAATTTCCCTCTAACTAGTAATTATTATTACTGGACTAGGAGGTTGGCAAAAGAGATTGGCAAAGCTGACATTAGAATGAGCAGTTAGTTGGTACTGTTACTTGCAATTGTACTCCTTGACCCGAAACCTTCACGGTCTGACTTTACTGCAGTGCAAATGTTGAAGTTAGGATTTGTTCACTTTCTGTAAATATGAGATCCCCTTTGTTGCTTTCCCTGTGTTTGCAGCCTCAAAAATATAAGGGACAAAAATTTAGAGCTAGTTCAGAGAGTTGAGAGCGAGCCCTGGCATTCTCTTTCTGGGGAAAGAAAGGAGGGAATTAGTGAAACTCCCTGTCGTTTTCTGTAAGAACAGCAAATGTCATTGTGTCAGGACCCTGGGAACATCAAAATGCCATTGTGTCATGTCAGACAGCCTAATATCGTAGGCTGGATTCCAGATCTGTTCATGTCTCATTACTTGAGTGGTTTTTTTTTTTTTTGGATCAAGTTATAAATATTTGGAGGTGAGACTTTTTCCTGTCCTTCAAGACTTGTGCTAACTAGGTTTGGATGCTCAGTGCAGACCAAGTTATTTTATGTCTTTGGGCTAGCAGCATACATTATATCCAAAAAATCACCCTTCCCACCCCGGTTTCCTATAATTTGTGTCATTATTCTGTATGTTAAAATGATCTCTGCCTGAAGCATAAACCAAATTTTGTGTTATTTGAGAATAACAGATGCTGGAGTCAGTTTTGACAGATATAGGTTATAATAGGCCATGCATCATACTTATTGCAAAAATTATTTTTCCATACCACCACTAGATTGGAACTTTATAGAAGCTCTAGCCAGCTTTCTGCTTACGCCCCAAGCTGCGCTTTACATCGTCACTGTGTGACCCAGAGCTTGGCCGTGGTGACTCTTCTGAAAGAGTCTGGGGGTTGTTCTGGTTGTCAAGGAAATTTCAGCTGCTCTTTGATGGAGTAACTGGGCCACTTTGCTGCTTTTTGATTTCAAGGTCAGAAACTGCCGGGCTGGTTTTGTGCCTTAAAATCAGGAAGTTTCCTGATAAAAACTTATTCACGTGCAGTAGAAATGAGACTACTTGGAAGTCGGTGGGACTTTTGCCACTTATTTTGATGAAGTCAGGATTTCAGCCATGCCTAATCCTTTTTGTTGCGATCTTTCCTGCTTTTAAAATTATTTGTGAAGAGATTTTCTTGTGCCAGCTGTTTCTAGCTTTTTTTTTTTTCAGTTGTCAAATATTGAGTAATGCAGCTATGTTCCTCACAATGGCAGTATCTATAATGCTCATTATATTTCACATGCAGTTCTTATTGCTTAATGTTTCTGTGCTGTTTCTATTACATATAACCCATAATTAGGCTGAAAATTGCTGAGGTTTCTGTGATGCACTGTTTTTCTCCCATTTTCCTGTATTACAGTGAGTCCTCAGGATGGTTATTTAGTACATCTGTGATGAATCTGTGTGCAAATTAAGGATGAAATTTGAAGACAGGCAGGGAAAATGTTCTAGGTCTTGCCTGAGTATGGTGTTTGCTCTACTGCCTCATAGGAACTGATCTGCTGCAAGAGGAGGCTAAAAGAACATGGCTTGTTTAGCCTAGCAAAATGAAGGTTAAAAGGGGTATGATTGCTCCATAATTGCATTATGAAGGTAAATGCAGGCAGGGAGAAGAATTTTTCGGACTAAAAGGCACTGTTGGCATTAGGGTAAATGGGTAGAAACTGGCCCTGAACAAATTCATGCTGGAAATGGGAAGATTCTCAATGCTTTGAAAACTGAGTCCTGGGTCAACCTTCTGAAACAAGCAATAGGGACGACCAACCGAAGTACTTATTGGGTAAGCTGGCCAGGCAGGTGAGCTGTGTGAGCTGTGCCTGTGGGAACAGCGACTGGGACCTGACCTGTACCAAGGCTGCGTTAGGAGGTGAGGGGCTGAGTGCTTTCCATATAATTAATTGTGTGTCCTCTCAGTATTAACCTGCTAAAACTGCTTCTGAGATGCTATTATCAAATCTATAATTATACAAAGAAAAGCAAATTAAATGTTCTGTACTGAACTCTTTGACCATTTGCCTCGATGCTTTGCCTTTTCTGCATCCCATTTTTCTTCCACACTTGATAATAGTATAAGGTGAATTGTGAGAGAAGAACTTTATAGATGAAAGAAAAACTCTTCTGCAATAGTGCAAGATTGTTTCTGATTAATTCAAAGACTTCCGGTAGTCTTTTGTTTCTGGATATTTTGAGTTTTATTTCATGTTTAAAATGAAGGGGCAGGGGCAGCTCCTTCCACAGGTATTTTCATGTAAGGAGTTAATGACATTAGCTGCAGATTCAGTGCTGTGGTCAGTACAGGCTGTGTTTGCCTGCCAGTAACTGCTGGGGCTGAAGGGGCTCTCTCTGTGCCCGTAGCTCCTGTTGTTGGAGGGTGTGTTAACCCTAGAGAGGCTGGAGCCTCCCGTTGTTGGAGTAAGGCAGCCCTTACTCTTAATAGCTCCTGTAAAACCCCCATTCTGACCATATGCTAGGTAATAATTAATTACTATTAATTATGGTTTTTATTACTGCAGCATGTAGGAATCCTAGCACATATCCCATTTATTCCAGATATGAGTTTGTATATTTGTGGTGTTGGTGTGGAGGTGTTGTGCTAAGCCATGTGTGCACAGTAAAAGCTCTGCGTACCCCAGAGTAGTCCAGGGACAGCACTTGGCTCCAGAAAGGCTGTAAAAGCCCAGCAGAAGAGTAAGAGCTGCTGCCCTGTGCAGTGCAGAGCAGACGGGGTGCAGCAGCAGCGTAACTGGCGCAATGTCTGTGGGCATTTTGCCAGGGGACTTTTAAGAAGAGATCTGAAGCCAGATAATAAACTCTAAAGACTAAGACCCTGAGTCAAAGCCTGCTTAAATGAATAGGATTATTTCCAGCGATGTCAAGAGTTGTTAGATCAAATCCTCTAACATTGTATCCGCAAAGGGAATTTTATAATCAAAATCTCTATAGGATTTTAGCTTTACAGAATTAAGCATATTGAATTATACACAAGTATTCTAGGCATGATATGTTTTAACATTAGAAATCCTTTTACCTGTTTAGTAATTCTGCTAGTCGACCCAACATGATTTTTTTTTTTCTCAATTTCGATTGGCCTGATTCTGAGCTGTCGATATTTGTAACTACCAGTTAAATAAAAATTGAAAGTCATTTTAGAAATGTAAACGATTAATTTGATCATTTTAGAAATATGCTTTCATGTTTTTAACACAACAGGTTTTGTACCAAAAAGTATATGGGATTATTTCTTAATTGTCTTCTAATGGATTTATTACAAAGATGGCATTTTAAGTATATTGTATCTGCGTGTTAAACTATGATATACTGTAAAATCCCAATGTAACATTTCATGAAGCAAATTTCTTTTTATGCTTTTGTTTAGATTTCCAAGTATGCCTCAAAGCGGGAGGCAAATGCAGGTTTACAGATGACCATGTTTGCAGAGCCATTGCCTGTATTGCAAGAACATTCCCATGCTGCATTAGGACCAAGTTTCCAGCTTGAGTAGATGATTATGTGAAATGTTGCTTCTATTGACCACGCAGTAGATGCAATGGATGTTGATGCTGAATCAGTATTTGAAAGCAAAGCAGCCTTAATAAATTGGGAAATAAAGCAAGCTCCAGTGTTTTGCCTAAGTGGAATAATGTCTTTCTAATAATTAGTGTGTGTATTGTGTGCTAGATAGTATAAAGAAATAATAAAAATTGTTATGTTGTTTGGGCTGGGTAAGATACAGAGCTGGTAATATTTTGTTTAATATTTCATCAGCATTTTGGATTAGTATTTATTAAGTACTATGAATAATTGTTATTGCTGGGTGCTTTTATGTTTTATGCAACTTAGAGGAGGTGGTGAATATTTGAATTTCTTGCTGCTTATATTGTAATCTCATGGTAGAAGCAGAAGGTTTCTTGTTGGCCTGCTGGTCCTTTGTGTTGGCAGTAATTTGGCCATGCAAAATTACATTGCAACAGCAAAGCAGTTAAGTGTGGCAGCTACCTTAATTTGTGTTCTTTCACTATTATTTCTTTCCAGTTCTCACAAAAGCTTATTTAATCCAAAACTGTGTGATTAAATTATAGACTGGACATGCCCAATTAATAATAGCAACCATCCCATGTGCAGTTAAAACAAAAGAATTGGTATATAAACTGTGAAAGAAAAGGGGGGGCAGTGGTTAGCAAAATAAAGAGTAAAAAAGAATGCTTTTAAGAGCTTTTAAGTCTTTACTATGTTAGATTGTGGTAGTTCTTTGCTTGATTTTAAGTGTTTTCTGTAATGCTGCAGCACACTTTCAGTGTTAAAAATGAGTTATCCATAATACTTTGAATGCTTTTTAAAAAAAATAGAATTATGTTGATCAGAATATGGCGTTAAAGGATTCCTTTTGTCTCCACTGCTGTATTTGAGAAGTACTAAGGGGAGCTCCTCGACTCTAGTTATAAACAGTGATTTAGTTCTTTGTATAGGCAGTAAGAATAATCTTTGTGGGAAGTATTTTGTGCCTCCAGGAGGTGAATTGCTCCCTTTAATTAGGAAGAGGTGTGTGGGGGACATAGTTCAGGTGTCAGTGTGCAGCCAGTGTTGATGTGGAAGGAGCAGAGTGCAAACAGAGTTCTTATCTTGAAAATGAAACATTAAACTGCTTCCTGGCTTACTAGGTATATCCAAAAAATCTTACCAAAAACTGAAAATGAGAACAAGTCTTATCAGAAGCCAAGAAGGATCAGTGTCCTGTTCTCTTGGGCATGTTCACGTAGCAATAGACTTTTGGGTAATGCTGATCTAAACCTGAGGAAATTCTCCATTAACTAAAATTACATATCATTAAATAAATTCTGTTGTTGTTTTTCTTGGTCAGGTTTACCAAAAATGCAAGTGATTCGCAACTACGATGGGATACCGCAGCCAGCTTCGCAGGACGGCCCGCCTTTGCACATCCAGATTGGGGACACTGTTGAACTCATCCAAGGAGATGCACATAGCTTATTTTGGCAGGTACTGCAGGATTTAGTAAATGGCCATATTACTTTTTTCCCAGCTATTAAATTCTTATTGATTTATTGTTGTTGTAAGTTTTTCTTCGTATTGAACAACAACGCAACTTTTAATGTGTTCTGTTGAAAATAAATGACCAGTACAACTGTTTTCACTTCTCAAGTGCCAGCAACAGTACCCATATTGTGTAAAGCCTCAGTCTTGCAACCCTGTTCACCTAGAAGCACTGCTGAATAAACCTGCAGGAATATGGCATTGGGAGCAATCCTGTTATTGAAATTATAGGAGTGAAGAAAGAATTTGTCACAGAAGCCACACAGATCTGGGAATTTCAGTCACTGCTTTTCACGTGTAGCAGAACTGAAAGCTCTGCTAGCAAAACAAAATATTTAAATTCAAATGTGAATAGTAAACTTTTAGGGAAGAGAGAGATGTGCAAAATGGAGCTGCGTCTACCTTTTTGGTAAGATCTCAAAAATTAAGGACTTGTGTACAGAGGAAAGACAATGTTGATAGCAACAGAAGTTGTTTCTGTAGAAAATTGCGTGATTCAGATCACTGCTAATGTTACTGAAATTTCTTTTCTAATTTGGCACTTCTATCAATAAGAGATTTAAAATGCTAACTGTTTAACATTTACTGTAAAGACAGGTATATGAAAACGTCTTGTTTTCCTTGATTATATTTCCCTAATTTTTCTTTCTAGAATGCTGTCCACTACTAATATTATTGGATAGTCAAGATAGAGCAAAATGGAGGGGAAAAAAAAAAAAAAAGATACTTTATTAGATATTAGAGTATTAATAGAAGAAAACCTAAGGTATGTTGGTAGCTGTCTTTAAGCTGTTGATATTTATAATGGAAAATTTGATATTTTCCATCTACTGGAATGTATCTTGGATGTTATTTGTACTTATGGTTAAAAATTTAGCTAGAATCTACTTGTGCAGTGCAAATTATTGTCTCTATTAGCATCTTATAGGCTCCTCCCCCACACACAGCCTGCCTTGTCACAGACTGCTCTGTGGGGGTTGTCATGGGTCGTGTAATCACATTTTGGAATGTGAACTAAGAAATGTCTGCAAAACAGACTTTATTGAAAATTCTAAAGTTTAGTCAGGAGGGGTTTTGGAGTGTTTTATAGCAGACCAGGAGGAGAATAATGTTAGTATGGACTTCAAAATTGACCATCTCTCAGTTTAGAAATTCAGATGCTTTTAACAGGTAAATGTGTTTCTGGTTTGACAAGTTTGACAGATATGTGTAGTTAAACATTAAAATTCTGCTAAGATAATGTTTGCATGATTGGTTGCATAGAGATTATTGTGAATTCTGTAGATGGTTTACACAGCTGGATACACATACAAATCCTCTTGTTATGCAGTCTGGAAAGCAGAAGTATAAGTTTATTTTGGGGATCTCCCTTACCCCCCCCGGCACCCCCCTATGAAACAGCAAGTCCTGTTTGGAGAGGCCAACTGAGCTGGTGCAGCGAGTGAGGTGGCTGAAGAAGCCCTGCTCTGTTCCTCTAGTTCCGCTATCATCCAAACCCTCAGCTTTCTTCAAAGAGAGCATGGGAAATAAGGAACTTGGTACTGCCCCAAGTTAACCTGCTGTTTTCTGTAACTACCTGGCTGCGTGTAAAAAGGAGGAGAGTCTTAAGCTGCTCTTCCTGCTTTGCACTGCTGCTTTTCTTTGCTCGGGCAGGGGTGAGCCAGGCTGCTTGCTGAGCTGCTGCTCCTGCAGCCTTCCTTGCAGAGCTAATTGAATGAGAAGGGGAGGAGGGAGAGTGAAAACTTGTTGTTTTAAATGGAAATTTCAGACTGTGAGCCAGAGCACTGCTGGTTGTTTCAGCTGCAATAGTGCACTTTTGAAGTAGGCTGATTTTTATTATAGATGGGAATATTTTTTCTCCTCTGCTGAGTTTGGTCTGAGTAAATTGGTACTTACTTAACCTGAGGGCAGGCTTTTGGGGTGCCACAATGCATACCGTAAGTTATAATGTAATTCTAGTTTTACAGGTTTCCATTGCAATTACCCACTGTCCTCCAGGCAATCATGTTTTTGAAGTACACCAAAAGAATACAGATTTTTCTGGACTGTTTCTTTTTTCTTTCTTTCTTTCTCCAAACCAGCTTTTCTTTGATACAGACCAAACCCATATTGCTGTTATAGGTGTCCCTGCTAATGCTTCAGTAGTTAGTGGTCCCACAGTCAACATCCAAAGGACATTATGTATATTGTAAGTATACTTAGGATATAAAATTGGAACTTATATCTGGGGAGAGAACTCATTTTTTCTCGGTTGCCATGTAAAGACAACCCACTGGGGCAATGCAAAACTCCGCTGTGACAGGGTGCTGTGAGGAAAAAGTTAGAATGTGCTGAGGGGTACTAGCATGAGATCATTTTTATCTTTTCCATACAAAGATTGAGAGTAATAATGCTCATTTGGGAAGAATTTTGCAGAAATCTGGGAATTAATGTACGATTCACCCTAACAGAGGGAAATCTGAATCTGATATCTTTATACAACTGTGTTGAGCAAAAACTATAGTATTCGTTTTAAGACAGTCAGCTGATATACCCAAAAAACATGGAAAGAGCTCCCATATAGAATACTTGGAAAAAGCTAAGCTTTTCAATGCTGATCCAGGCTATGCTTTAAGAGGAAGAGCTCAGAGCCAGCTCGTAGGGGCTGTTGTTCTGCAGAGACCCCTATCCAGAGGCAGGTTGGCTTTGCGGGCGAGGAGCTGTCAGTGAGCAAGAGGGAAGCCTGAAGCATGGTTCCCATCTAAATGTTTTAAAACGTTGCAACCACTGAATTAAGAAAAAAAGGAAGGATGGAATAAAGGATTGACAAGAGGTATATAATGTAAGTGTATATCTTCAGGTAGAGAATTAAGTAGGAGGGAAAGAGGAGGAAGAGTTTGGGAACTTTCTTGACCAAAAAAAAAAACTGGGATAGAGAGTCAAGACTCCCACTCATCAGAAAACAGACATCAGAAAACATCAGTGTATATCAGAGTCCGAATTCCTGTCCCAGGAGGTTGAGACTCCTTCAGGATTAGGTAGATACAGGATATGAATGCAGGTTCTGGAGTGGTCCCAAGCCCCTTCTGATCCTATGAGTAGATTGCATGGATTTTCCTTTGTTTACAATGTTTACCTGCTCAGTACATTTTCCATAAAGGAGCAGCAGTTGGATGGATGTTGCTAAGCCTCCTGCAGAACAGCTCTGCTTTGTCTTGAATTCAAGTGAAGGGAATTTAATAGAGAGTCAGTCGGAATTAGGCCTGGAAACTGCTTTTGTTGTAATTAGCTGGGTGTTTTTTTCCATTGGTTTATATATTGTTGATGCTAATGTTTTTTAAATGAGACTTTTAGTTATTTCCATTGAAAATATTTAGTAGTATTTTTCTGAATTTGTTATTAGAACATATATATTATATATAATATAATATATATTTTATATATATATATATATTTGTTATTAGAATATATTACTATAATATACTGAGAAAGTTTCCTGGTGTTTTAACCTATTTCATTCATGTTGTACAGTTCATGAGTAATTACTGTGCAGCTCTGAAGGATGTATCAGATCCTTAACAGAAGTCTGGATCATTTTAATACTTCCCGATACAGTAATGCAAAAGCAGTACATTGGGCTAAGATTTTTGGTGTGCATTAAAACGCTCCCCACCTTTTAGTCGACCTAAAAATCTCATCTTCAAGGGTTTCACAGAAAAGCCTTCCCCTGATTAACAGAAGTCTGTGTTTGTCAATGAGCGAGTTTTTCAGTAGGTTGCATGTGTGTCAGGCAGGTGTGACCTGTCCTGCACAGCATTTCTCTCTTTGGCCATGGGGGCACTTCAGTGCCGGCTCTGCAGCCGTGTCTTGCATACGTATGTAGCAGCTCGCGTCCCGATTCTGGCCCAGCTCCCTCCCCACCTGCATGTGTCATTCCACATTTCTCATTGTGGGTAATTCATGGCTCCCTTAATAAACCTGGGTCAGGCTGTCTTCAGCATTCAGATGTCTCCTGTCTCCCTTGCAGCAGCAGTCAGGACTTTTCTAGCAGAGGCTCTCAGGTTTTTCTTTCCTGTCATTTAAGTAACTCAGGATTTATACAGATGCATTCAGTGTAGAATATTCCTGCCCTGAGTCCCTCAATGTGAGATGAAGGTGTGAGTGTCACAGACATAGATACAATTATTTATGTGAGATATATATATATATATATATATTTAGCTATGTCAGTGCTTTGCTGTGCCCACTGAACTTAGTGGGAATGGCAGTAGCTAAAAAGCTGGCAGCAACCTGAAAACTCAGAGCAAAACTGCAAAATGGCTTCAGAAAACCTCTGACCTTAAAACAACAAGAGTAATGAATCGGCTTCAAGCCTTGCTGAAGGTGCAATTGAAAGAAATGGACTGAAGGGCTTCATTGGCCTCTATGAATGTGTATATATTTGTGCGTGTGTATAAAATATGCATGCGTACACACACTGTATATACACTGACATATATAATAGTGTATAACAATAAAGTGTAATAGCCAAGTATCTTTAAAGCACCTGTAAAGAATTCTCTACTTCTGCCTTTATAATGGCCTTAAGTCATTACAGGGATATGCTGGATGGAAGTAAAATGCTTAGTCATCAAGTGATAAGCAATTAGCAAGCAGAAAATGTAAAAGAGAAACAACTGATTAGAAGTGACATGTAGTGGCATGATAATTTTTCTGTTAATCAGGTTTAGTTGACAGATAGATTTTCAATTCTGAAATCATCTGACAGTAGGTCACAGTTTCATGTAGGAATGACACTGAGCCTTGGTGAGCTTAGCATCATTTGAAAGTCAGCAATTTCCTTCAGCAATGTATAATAAATAAAAATCTGCTCCAGTTAGTGGTTTAGGTTTATTTCAAAAGCAAAGATTGAATGTCCCCATAGCTGTCTAATGCAGGTAAAGGTTTTCTTTAGAAGGCCAAGCCTTTCTTTGAGTTGTATTACTGTTATGTTTGTGGTGTTATTCAAAATGCAATGACAAAGTTTTGCCCTGGTCCCCGTACTCAGGGCATTGGGTCCCCTGAAGGCAGTGATGTTTTGCATGACCTGCTTGAGTTCATCTTCCCCTGTGTCTCTTTTCCACTGCTGCTCTTGCTTGTACTGTCTGTATCTGTCACTCCTAGCCCAGTCAAGACATGCATCTGTGTCGAACAGCTGCACTGAGGAGCATCTTCAGACAAGTGGTGGCATCTAAGTAGATGGCGAGGTACTTGCTTGTGCGAAAGTTCCTTGATAATCTGAATTATGAGCCTGTTTCTTATGCTGTAGTTGTCGTG
This sequence comes from Nothocercus julius, assembly GCA_013398735.1. Lineage (NCBI taxonomy): Eukaryota > Metazoa > Chordata > Aves > Tinamiformes > Tinamidae > Nothocercus > Nothocercus julius. Next base: position 1,533,337 of record VZSV01000054.1, read on the forward strand.
TAAGGCTGTCCACTGACGGAGTTTTGTGCTGGTTTTCATTGCAATACCTGTTTGGTGTCATCCAGCTGACTTTCTTGCCGCAAGTGCCATTGACTTGTTACCTGCTTGCCGTGAGAGAAGTGTACAGTGTAGGGCTTGCAGGTGCCACACGTTGAACGTGTCAACATCGCAATGTCTGTGCCATGGTAATGGTTTAATTGACGTGGAACTCAGCTAAGCTCATGGTCTCTGCTATGCTGCTGAGTTTTCAGCCTGTTGGGGCAGTGCTGGGTTTATATCCTGCTGTCCTTGGCCTGGTGCTGCTGGACCTGCTGTGCCGACCCCATAATGTGCTTTGTAGGCTGCTTTTCTGACCCAGTGGAGGCTGCGCTGTGATACACGTTCGAAATGATGTTCGTCCTTGCTCTGTCAGATGGTGATGAAAGGAGCTGTCCCTGAGCTCATCAAGTTTTAATCCTTGCCTCCTTTCTAATTGACATGGGCATATGTTGCCTCGTGTCATCTTGTGGAGCTTCTCTTTCTTATATAAATTTTTCTCAGGAAGAATGATTGCTGTGTGGGCGTGTAGAAAGTTAATGCTCTTTAACTGTGCTTCTTCAAATGTTCTTTCTCATTAATATATTTTATTCGGTGCTTGGTTGCATTGCCTGGGTGATGACTTGCTGTTCAGATAAGATTCAGTGTAGTAAATAAGGGTCATTTAGCCAGGAGACTGTCTGAGCTTTGCTTGTAAATAAAGCATGTAATTCAGATGAATTCACACTAGGGGACCAACCAGAATAAAAGTGTGCAATCTATATTCAGGTAGACAGTGGGAAAGAAGTAAAAATAAGTTTAGCTAACATAAGTTCAGTTGTGCAAGACTGTCACTTGTTTGCATGGACTTTTTTTTTTTAATTTAACATATTATACCTTAAGCACTGCTTATAAGTGCTTTTCTGTCTCCTCTTCTTCCTCTGCACTTTAAGCATCGCTCTGCATAAGTTGCATATGGCCTCCCTAGGAAAATAATGTGCTTGTTCAGTGTGGGTAGGGCACCGCACTTGAAGAGTTTTCTCAGTTGCTCATGAATCCTCATTAATTCTCCTTTCTTTTAGTTTTTATGTTCAGCTCTGCCCTATTTGAAATTGTTGAATTCTGTTTTATGTGCTAGTATGAGGGTGCAATTATGCTCTCAGTGTTACAGCAATGAATGAATTAAAGCAAGAAATTACATGTGCATTCATGAAGCATTTCTTCCCTTTCAATTTTTTATGTTGCAAGTATGTGGTCAGAAATAAAAGTAAATGTTGCTCTCAAGATTATGATGCAAAGAAAATGTTCCTCCTTACAGTCATTGCAAAGTACACTGGTAGTCTGTTATATTTATAAGCACAGTAAGCACTTAGGTGCTTTGGAAAAGCTGAGAAATGGCAACAACATTTGGATGCTAAAACACCAACTTTGATGAGTGCAGGTGCTGGGAGGGTGGTTTGCAAGCAGGTCCTGAGCTCTGCTGTTTGTTTGGTACTCGCTTCATGGTGATTTGCATTCCTGTGCAGACCTTTCATCCCCTGTCCCGGAGCCCTCAAGTGTATCCGCTATCATTGATATAAATTTAAAAATTACTGCTGAATTACATTTTACTAGAATAATGCTTTATTTTAAGGGCTCTTTTGATATACACCTATAGTCCTAAAATCCTGTGTACATAGCACTGCCTGCTATTTATCCCCATTATGTCTCAAAATGGGAAATTTTGTTTTTCTCTAGGGCAGAAATCTAACGACAGGAGAGCTTGGCTTCTTCCCAAGTGATGCCGTAAAACCTAGCCCGTGTGTAAGTACAAGTGTTTAATTCTGTTTGTCATCTTACAGGAAAATTGCTTGGTTTATGCCAGGGTTTTATTATTCTTACCTCATGGGAATCATATTGTTTCTAGTTCCTTTGTGTTTTCATGGTAAGTTTAATATTGCTTAAAATACTGCATTCTAGTGCTTTTGGTTATTGGATTGAAATTGTACATGTCAAGAAAACATTCAAGAGGCAAATTTTAACCCTTGGGAATATTAATAAACATAATTGTCTAATGAGTTTGCAGAGTAAAGAGCAAACACATTTTATGGGAAAGTACACTTTCTTCCTCCTCAGCAGTAAGGTGAAAAGCTGTGGTTCTAATCTGTTGCTCAGTCACTTTGAGTTAGAGAGAGAGATTACACTGTAAACAGAGAGTTTAAAAATGTGGAAGAGTAAAACTAAAAGAAAACCTTAAATCCAGACTAGTCGATAAATTTTCCTGTCTCTTAAGTTCTTTACTTGCCTTTATTTCATTCAAGGTTGTTCTCAATCAAGATTAATTCAGGATAACAATAAGAAAGATTAATTGATAATAGGTACTCATGAGTTTTGTATAGAGGTGAATGCATTAATTCAAATACTGCACACTCCTTCATTCTGTGCTCTCTGTAACACTGTGCATCAGATTATCATATCTTCCTTCATTGAGATTAATTGATGTAAACCCATAATAACGCAGTGATGAATCACACTCCTTAGTTTGCTTTAAGAATCCTTTAGCTTAATTTACAGCTGAGTTAGCCTTATTAGCACAATTGTTTTCATTACAACAATCAAGATGCCACAAAATGGATTGTAAGGAGGTGGAATCAGCTATTAATATCTACATTTTGATATGCCTTTAAGGCTTTTATTTCTTCTTAGTTTCTAAAACAAATATACATATGACCCTAACAGATAAATACGTTAAAACCTTGAGGGGTTAATTTCACCTTTATTATTCTACACCTTCAGGATTTTGTTTGAAGAGAAATGGGTAGAATTTTTGTAGATGCAGGGTGTGCTAAACTGGGTGACAGAACAAATCTGTAGCAAAGACGAAGGTGCTTTGTGAGCTTAACTTATTTTCTCCCATTGTTTAAAGTGTAAAAGTGGTGGATTCCCCTGTGCCATAGTGGCATTTGCCAGTGGTGGGGGACACGGGCAGTACTTGTTTTGGATTAGCTTTAGGTCCTTGAGGCCCTGCAGTCAGTCAGTCTGTGATATCACTGACAGAAGTAATAGAACATGCTACAAATACAATGACATTTTGACAAAAGCAAAAGTAGTTGAAGAATCACCTCCAGATTTTAAACCAGAGGAAGCAGGATATTCATAGTTAGGAAAAACTCTGCTTGGGTGCTGTGAAGATTGCTTTCTGCTAAATTTAGAAATACACTCATGAGAGGAGGATTGGAAATAACATATTTTTACAGAATAAATATTATTCATGAAATGTTAGCAACCACTGTCATGGTCAGATGAGAAAGATAAATGGATGCTTTGACACTGTTAACTTGGAAGGATGAAATATAAACATCTTATTATGACAAATGATGCAGTTAAAGATACTGAAACATCAATCAGATTTTTAACGTGCTCTAACTTTTATTATTATTATTAAGTGTAACAGTCTTTACAACCAGCTGGTATAAAAATGCCCAGAAACAGAATAAAATACATATATCAAAAGACTTTAGGAATGAATATTGAATGAAAAACTGCTGAGCTCCAGAATATCTGTATTCCAGACTCTTCACAGCTGTAGCTATAAACATTTTTTTCTTCTTTGCAATAAGTAGTATATGTCAGCAGACATTTTCTACACCATATGAGTAATATCTGGTTTCTCCTAGCTTTCTTCCAGTTTCTCATTGTTATTGAAGGCACTGGATATATAGCACAGTGCAAATCAAGAGCCTCTGGATAAATATTTGATTTTCCTCTATTTTCTGACAATGACCAATGCTCATAGTATATCTTGGTGCATTCCAAATTAATGGAAATGACTAATCATCAGTGATTTAACTTCTCTGAGGCATGAGCTAAGCCATTTTCATGTCCTTTCCAAAGTAAAGCTGCTTGACCAAGTAAGGGTGCTTGTGTACGGATTTTTTAACTCTTTTTAAAAATTACTCCATTTTGTCCTGCCAATTAAAAAATAACATGCTGTTTAATTAGCTGTGCAGGTGACAGTGCAAAACATCCAGGTGTGGGGGTGGTTTTTTTTTTCCCTCCTGTAGAAGATGTATATCAGTAAAATATCCTATCATTTCAAGATTGTTTTGTAGGTTGGCCTTCAGATAGTTCATTGGGGCAGCTTCACCAGAACAGGTCTCAAAGGGTGATTCTCACCTGTTTGCCCTCGGCTACCCTTTTATCCTGAGTCCTGGCAGTAGCAGCAGAGGCACCTGAGGACAGCAGGGGCACTGAGGGCTGCAGGTGTAGTGCCTCAGTGGCTCTTAGGTCTCCTGTGTGGCCAAGTGGGGTGCACGCCGGGAGCGCTGCAAACGCTGCTGTCTGCACACATGGGGAGTAATGTGTCTTTGCCTGCTCTTCCTTTTTCTCTCCTAAGAGTTAGGCTAATCTAACCAGGTAGGCCAGTTGCAACATCTGGATGGACTTACTATTTTGCAAGCACGCTAGGTCACCCTGGTTTTATAATGGAGTCATTTAATGAGTTTTATCGTAACATATCCTGTGTAGAATGTAATTTGAAGGCTATTGGGTAATTTGGCTATTTGGTATAATGTACACATTTTTCTTAAGTGTCTTGAATTGAGAGACATTCAAGTAAGTGTTGAGTGTCTATTATATGAAAGGTGGTATTGTGAACTCTGCAAATTTGAGTTCATGAAAATGAATCTTAACAGTGCTGGGCTGGAAGTCAGGTCTGTAGTAAACTTAAAGTTAGCCCAAACCTTCTGCTATCACAAAAGCTGGAGCAATTGTGTGTACTTCTGTGTAGAAAAAATACTTAGGAGAGATACCAACTTATTCCCCAGTCCTAGCTGCTGTGTTTTTGAAAACTCTTCCAGGAGAAAAATACTCTGAATGTATGTAAATACTTAGCCAGTATTTTTAGTGAAGCATTCTAAATAAGTGCTGTATGTAACTTTGGTGTTAAGTCTTGGTGTGAATTTAAGAGACTTGAAATTTTAGTTATTTTACATTCCAGTCAACTTGTGTTTTTATAAGGAGATTGCAGAATTATATGTTGCCAGGACAGTTGGTTGTAAATATCCATGTTCTTCTCTCTGTTTCCTCAACTGTCCACTGTCATCTAGGATATTATATCCTGTTTTATTGTATCCTGTAGTTTCCTCTTCCACTTTTTTAAAACTTCAAAGGCTGCCTCTTACTGCTCAGCAATACTGCTCAAATATGCCATAGCATTTTTGGCATGTTATGCTAAAATCTTTCATTCTGTTTGACTGCTGCTACTTTAGCTGCAGAATACAGAATATGTGGTACATATATAGTGTTTTTGCCCCCTTGAGTGCTGTTCATTTCAAGATGAAATCTAGAGATCTGACAAGAGTACTCAGTTGATTCCTGAGGTCAGCCATATAATTATCTATGCATAATTTAGCATATAAGTCAATGAGATTTGTAATTCATTTAAATTTAAATCAATTTAAGTTTGTAGGTATATATGACAATATCTTCCTGAATTCATCTGTTTTTGGAAGCCTCTGTTGAAGATATTTCATATGTTGTTAAAAAACAAAAACAAAACAAAAAGTTGGAATATTACAATGATTTCCCTATCAGATTCCAGAATAAGAAGGTATTCTTTCCTTTTACTAGAAGGAAAAAAAAAAAAAAAAAATGTTGCCATCTGTTGATTTAAGAATATATGACCTTAGGTTATAAGTCTCTAAGATGTATGCTAAGCTTTTCTGAATATCTCTTTTTCAGCGCCTTGCAATTCTCTTACAAGTTGTATTAGAAGAGTAGTGTAATACTGAAGTATCTCAGCACCACTGTGAGAGGGTCCAGATAAAATGCTCATAAGAATTGCTATACTGTATGTGTACATGAATAATTAATGTTACTTTATGTGTATGTTTGTGTATACATATGCTGCCACTTTTACAAACTGATTTTAGTTCTGTTCAGTTTTTTGAAAATTGGAATGGAGCTTCAAATGCTATGCTTATTCAAGTACAGTGCATGACTAACAAGTACAGAGGTATGACACAATACAGTCTGTGGGTTAGCTATAACTCTCTTGGGATTTTTATACAGCATTTTTTTTCTAGTAGACTATCTTTTTAAGACCATAAAATCATTGGAGTGCATTTTTAATGTATTTGTTACACATTTTGATGATAGGTTTTAACGGTAGGTACCATTGGGCTATTTTATGGTTGAAATGAGTGTGGGCACTATCAAAATAAACTTCAAACTTCTATTAAATAAAAACAACTTGGTCTAAATTTTGTAACTTTTGTTTGTCGTGACACAAAGAATATATTCCATATGTTGTTGGAAACAGAAATTGGAAAATTCACACTTTATTAATTCATTCAGAAGAAATTAGACTTCCAGATGAACTAGCTTGTTTGTATGATTTCTTTATTTTTACTTTTTTTTTTTTCTCCTCCTCCTCCAAATCTTGATGATCATTCTGCTGTGTCTTTTCATGTCTCAGGTGCCTAAACCAGTAGACTACTCTTCCCAGCTCTGGTGAGTCCTTATGTAGTCTTGAAATAATCTTTCTGAAAAAAAGATCATAGAAAGACAACTGTGTGTGTTGCAATCTAATTTATAGTGGTTTAACCTTTCGAGGCTTCTGAAGGAAGCCATTGTATAATGGTTTGGGAAAACAACACTGCATTGCTTAAAAGCATTTCTGATGTAATAATGTGCTTAATGTTTTTGACATTTTGTTTACGAGTCTATAGTTACACAGTCTGAATCCCAGAGGTCTCAAATGGAATAATAAGAGATCAGTATAATGTGAAGAATGCAAGTAGATCTTAACATGTCAGACAACTAAGCAAAAGAATAACAAAATATATTTTGTTGTATGGAAAGTTCTGAGAGAGCAGAAGCAGCATCATTCCTCTTCTGTCACTGGTTTTGTGCTTTTTCATTTAGAAGTTACTCCTGGCTTTAGTTAACAGAAAGTGAAATCAGAATCGTATCTTAACAAACATTGATTTCCCCCCCCCCGCATAACTGTCCAAATAAAATATTACATATGTAAGGCAGATATTTCTTTATTCTAACATTTAGTCTATAGTTTTGTTAGTAGAGAGTGTATCAGTGGGATCACTATTTTCTAACATCTTGTAATACTTAACTAAAAAATGACTTTAGGCTGAAACTTGCGCTAAGAAGAATCATGAAGTGGTTGAGGCTGGAAGGGACCTCTGGAGATTATCTAGTCCAGCTGCCCTGCTCAAGCATGGTCACCTGGAGCACGTTGCCCAGGACTTCGTTCAGGTGCCTTTTGAATATCTCCAGGGATGGAGATTCTACAACACCTCTGGGCCACCTGTTCCAGGGCTCAGTCACCCTTACAGTAAACAAGTGTTTTCCTCATGTTCAGACAGGCCTTCTTGTGTTTCTATTTGTGGCCATTGCCTCTTATCCTGGGCACCACAGAGAAGAGTCTGGCCCCATCCTCCTGACGCTCTCCCTTCAGGTTTATACACACAGTGAGAAGATTCCTGTCACTCTGAACAGCCCCAGCTCTCAGCCTTTCCTCATAAAAGAAATGCCGTAATGGTCCCATAATCATCTGGGTGGGCTTGCACAGGACTTGCTGCAGTAGCTCCTTGTCTGTCTTGTTTTGGGGATCCCAGAACAGGACACAATACTCCAGATGTGACCTTGCCAGGGATGAGTCATGTGTTTTGTGATAAACATGCAGAATCATTCTCCTGGATGTGATTAGCCCTGTAAAAGTGAAGTGACTTCTCCCACCCTGCGCAATGAACATTTTAGCCTCTCGTCTCAGGTAGAGCTGCCTGCAGGCAGCCCCAATGGAGCAGCAATGCCGCCAGGGCACAGATCTGCTCGTGCAGCGACGCTGCAGAATCGGTGGCCTCTCAGCTTCCCCCTGTAGCATCAGTTCTTTCAAATATGGACATGTTAGGCTGAAATAAATCTTTGGGCTTGTTGATATTTCAGTCTATCAATTACATTTTAGCCTTGAGACATTACAGATAATTCTGAAGTGTTTAAATACTAAAACTAAATTAATGTGTCAGTTAATGTATTTGCCTGAGTATGCTGTCAGACGCTGATTCTCTGCTTGGGAAGGTTCACGCATCCTGGAGCAGGATATACTGCAGTTAAGACAGGGCCCACGTTTTCAGTTTTGATATAAAAAGCAAAAAGGAAGTTGTAGTTTTCTTCTTTCATTTTCAATACGTGATTCAAGCCAACTTTCATATGCAATCTGAGAATAGGCCCTGATTCAGAAAAATCATTTTTATTTATGAGCTTTCGAAATCAGTGGTCATTGAGTTAATGTTCAGGCATAAGTATTTCCTTTAATGTGGAATTAAAACATGAGAACTCTTCTAAATAAGGATTTCTTCCTTTTTGCCTAGAAATTCCCTCTCTTGCTCCTACCAATGCCTTCACTTTTTCTTATTTTATTTTTATTTTTATTTCAGGGTCTGAAAATGGAGCTCAGTTGCGATTGATGCATTTTTAGGTCATTAGTTTATGCAGAATAATGAGACCACCCATTTGCATATTTGATAAATCTGTTTGCATAGTGTTGAAAAGAATCATGGCCAGTTTTTATTGTTCTGTGTTACAGGTTTGCAGGAGCAATGGAAAGACTGCAAGCAGAAAGTGAACTTATTAACCGAATAAATAGCACTTACCTGGTGCGGCACAGGACCAAAGAGTCAGGAGAATACGCAATTAGCATTAAGTAAGTGAGATACAAACTTTCACAGAAGATCCTTTTGTTTTCATTTATGCCTAGAGAATGCAGTATTTGTAATCAATAAGGAAAGCCAGAAAAATCTATTTTGGCTTATATAATCATGTCAATACGTGAAAAACTGACTGAACTCAGTCAATACATGAAAACTGAAGTTGCTGGTAAAATAAATCAGGATGTATATTAGGAAATAGCAACAGTTTTATAAAATCAGTGTAGCAAACCAGGTCTACAAAAATGATAGGCTAGCATATTAGGTAATAATAAACATTTGGAATATAATTTGTTCTGCTTTTTTTGAAGTGAATAGGAAACTTCCATTGACTTTAGCAGGAGTTTGAGGCCTTTGCTATCTCGTATATTTCAGTGAACTGGATGCTTATAAATTCTTATGGGGGTTTTGGTTTCACATTCATTATCAATGCAAATATGAAAGCAAGCAATATATGGGGATTTCCAGTTAGAACAAGCAGTCATGACTTTTTTTTTTTCCTGAATACAGATTACCTCTTTAGCTGCACCTTAATAAATACATTTGGTTAATTAGATGTCAACTGTGTTTTGGCATGGATATGCATTTTGTCTTAAGAGTTTATTCATGTAGTATTATTGGGGTCTGCCCTCAGGTAATTATTGATTGCCTCTGATTAAAAGCACATTTATATTCATAAGTTATTCATTGCCCACAGGTACAATAATGAAGTGAAACACATCAAGATTTTAACAAGAGATGGCTATTTTCACATTGCAGAAAATAGAAAATTTAAAAATTTAATGGTAAGCATTGATTAGACTTTTTACAATGTGCAACTTCTATCTAACTGCTGCAGGTAAAGTGTGTGGTGCTTTGGTTTGCAGAATTACAAACAGTTCTATGACTGAGAGATTTGAAACTTGTCCATACTTGCAAAGAGGATGATTTTTTTTATATGTGTGGTATTTGCTGTAAGTGATTGTGGTATGTGATTAGAATTACATATTTATATTTTGGACAAGAATATGTCCCTTGCAGTAGTGTGGAAGAAAGGATGTGCCTGAATCCCTCATGTGGTCTCTCTGTGCAGTTCTGCTGAAAGTTTGCTGTCTTTGGAAGAGTTTCACTTTATGGCCGTTGTCCCCAGAGTAGCTGGGCGAAAGTCCTTCTCTTCCATACCCCAGCACATGGGCACTGAAGAACAGAACGGTGCCTACTGCTGTGCATCAAAGCCCAGGAACCTTTGGGAGAGCTGGAATGCTGGAATAAGAGCCCACCTCAGCGAGGGTCCAGTTTTATGTCAGAATCATGTTGTACAGGGAAGAAATTTCTTTCCTGAACTTTCATTTGAAAGAATTTCTTGATAGTTCATTTTGCTTGGGCAAGACGCATAAATACAAGGTGTCTGAATAAATTACCTCAGTGCATTTGTAAAATTTTACTGCTTAAGCATTTTCTGATGCATAGTTAAAGGAAGCTGGTTCAATATATTTTATTTAGCTCAATCAATTGGATTACACTTAAACTGCAGCCTTCCTGCATGCATCTCCAATTACTCTAAAATGATAAATAAAATTGAAGGACAACACAAACCAAGAATAGGGAGAGAAGCTTTGAAACTAGGAAGCCTTAGAAATGATTTTTATTTAACCTCTGACACTCTCTACCTCAAGAGTATTCCATGAATGATAAAGATTCGAGCAGAAGTCTCTGCTTTGTGCAACCCTGTTTCAACGAAGTGCCCATTAGAATGAGAAGAACATGAATTTCCTGAATGGAGAATGCACCAAACTGCTTTCACACTCTGACTTGTCTTCCTTGGCACTTAACATCCAGGGAGATGCACAGTGCTAGGGCTGTGCACTCTGGGATCTTGCCACTGGTAGCAACAGAACTGACCGCATTCCTCAAATATGAAGTGATTGACCGCAGCACTATTTCTTTGGAAATCTAAATGTTAGTGAGTGGAGTGACTGAGGAATTATTGGTAGCTGTGATGGGTTTATCCTAAATATATGGCTTTATGCTTGTGTCTTTGAAGAGTGGAAACACCCCAATTGAAGGGTCATTAATCAAATAGAATATATTTGCATTTAATTTTTTGGTCAATTTTAATCTTATTCTAGACTCTGGACACACCTGTGTGTGTTGCTGACTTTGTTAGGACTAGTTGAAATCTAAAAGCCAATGACAGGAGCTGAAGACTGCAAAGGAAAAAAACAAGGCTGCCAAGATTTTGATGGGTGCTACATTCTGTACAATAGAAACTCAAGTAACTACCTTCAGTTTCTTATCTCCTTGGTTACATAAACTATTTTAGCCCATTTAGTGTATATAGAAAGGCACAATTTTGGATTAGGCCCAAAGAGAATGTGAAATGCTAGATTATTCATATAGTACTAGCTGGAAAAAAGGCATGAACTTTAACAGTAGCGCTTAGAAACTTTTACATGGTCAGTGTAGCTGCTCATCAGGCTGCAGTTGGCTTACCTGCTTTTACACGTATGTACTTATCTGGGATCTGTGTATGTACATTATTTGCATTACTGCATCTCACATTGTTTATCAGATATATTATCTGATAAATGCATTTATGTCTGGACATCACTTACCACTGTAAGAGAAATATGAGAAAACAAGGACAGTTAACAAGCAACAGATTTTCTGCCCGAGTTCAGAAAAGCAAATGAATACTCGAAGGAGCATGTAAGCATTGACTTTGATGATAAAGTTTTACTGTATGAATATGGCATACGTATTGTACATGACGTGTATTGTATTTATGAAAAATGAGGCTTCCCTCTATAAATATTCTCAACACTTCAGGGCAAGGATTTCATAACGCAGAAAGCTAAGTGGCAGTGTATGCACAGTCAATATTTAGGATACTTGATTTATTTAGCGCAACGTGCTGTGGGATGTTGTATTATAAAATAAGGTTACTTGCATGATAAAACTCTCACTGACTGTAAACATGATGCAGAAAAGCATGCATTTCCAATGACATGTTGTTGTCTGTCCTGATAGGAGCTCATAGAATACTACAAGCACCACTCTCTCAAAGAAGGTTTTCGAAGTCTAGATACTACTCTCCAATTTCCATACAAAGAATCTGAAAACTCAGTGGGACAAAGGAGTAACAGAACAGGTGGCAACTGTAAGTATCTTAAACTTATCTTCTGTTTTCTATCATTTAAATATTTAAAGTACAAGGTACTTTCAACCTGTTGATTTTCCATTTTTGATAGATAGCCAATTAATATGATAGTGCTTTTAGCCAGGATTTTTATGAAGCTGAGCACATTCAGAACTGCTGTGAGGTTTATAAACAGGTCTAGTAAGCTTGTCTTGAAACTTAAAATCTCCCTGATGAATATTATCTAGGGATTATCTATTAGTAATGCTAGCGAGAGATTAAGCTGCATCCTGCCTAAGTTTTCAAACACTTGCATAGGTGCAGCTACAGGTGTTGATAAGTATCCAAGACAATTTCTGATCCTTAAAAGAATTTAAATCATGAGTCTTGTAACCATGTAAACTAGGATTTCGGTAATACCGCATGCATCTCTCAAACTCTGTAGATTCGCTATGTCATGATTATTTTTATGCTTTCTTCTTAAGCTTCATAGTTTATTGCAGATCTGTATGCTTCTAACTGTTAATAAAATAATGTACAGTTTAAATAGCACTTAAAATATTGAAGTAAACTGAGAAGATGTATCCTGTGTCCTTTATTTAGCATGTTACTACCAAAATGAAAGTTGGCATGGTTTTTAGAACACATAAAAGTTCAATGTTAATGATAAAAGAACTACCACATGGCCTATAAAAAGTATTTAAAGTTTCTGTCAAATAGCAAATATTAGATTTGCAGCTCTGCTGTGCCAGATAATAAGAGGAAAATAAAAATTAATGGGTATTTTAACAATAGGAAGACTGTTGTGAAGACCATGGAGTCCAGTGTAGTCTTTGCAATGATGGAGCTGGCTGCGTGATTATCATTTGCTGTGTTCATTAGCTTTTGTTTACTTGCCTGTCTGTTACATAATATTTCTATAGCTTTAGAGACTTTCTTCCTCCTAATTGAAGCAAAGATAATTTAGGATAGATTATTGTAAGAAACGAATGTGTCTGTACATTTCATTTACTTTGTCTCTATCCCAGTTCCGCTTTTTTCATTCATTCCTGTTTTCTTCCATCGATTCCTGTGGAAGAGTCCTATCAGGTTGCTATACAGTGTCTCAGTGCACCCTCTGTGGTGACTTTTATCTGTCCAGATCTTTCTTTTTACCTTTGGTTTGTGTTCTGCCTTTGTTGCTGCTCTTCTCACTTCTTGTGCTCTCCTTTACTAGACCTTTTGCAACATCAAGGCTTTAGCTGTCGCAGAAGACCTGAGCTGCTTGCTTTTTTTTTGCTTTTATTTTGGTTATTACTGGATCTGAGCAGAAACAACTCATTTCTCCCTTTCTTAGGCCAGCTGGAAGGTATCTGTACTATACATTAACTTACTATGGTGTAGAAGTTTTAGCTCAAGCATTTCATGTTTCACAGGATACACAACTTGCATGGTGCATCCTCATTAACTTTACCTTCAAAAGAAAATGTCTCCTTTAACAAAACTTTTTTTTAAGACAATATAGGGAAAGGCAAGAGAAATGGGTGTGGGATGCGTCACCCATAGTTAAGGGGGCAGGTGCTTATCTGCTAAAGTGAATTTCAGCTGTTTAATGCTACACGATATATTGGAGGGGTCTGTAGGCCCAACTCCAAATTGTACAACTCAGGATGTGAAACCCAATAGCTTTGCAGAGCTGTGCCAGCATACCTAGTTACCTGGACTGATACTTCGATTAGTCGATTTGACAGTTTTCTTTTGAAGTGTCAGTATGTCCCAGTGAGGTGTTTTAAGCACAGTTTCCCTGATTAACAGACCATCTGTGAGTTATGTTGCTCAGCGTTACAGCTGTCCTTTTAGTTATCACTAAGTTGATGCTGGAATAACCGTGTTTCTAGGCTATGAGAGCCCTGCAGGGCTGAATCTGGAAGGAAGTAGGTAAGTTTTAGGCTTAGGATTCCTTTAGGAGAGGAACCGAGTTTTTAACGAGGCAATGGCTGGGCATGGGGATTCATGTTGCTTCAGCCCTCAGAGGGAACCTCTGTATAGCTAGTGGCTTAGTTTTCTTTCCATCCAATTTCAAGGCAAGAAAGAGTTGTTGAAAGGAGGCCAGCAAGTTAGTGGAGGAGAAAGAGGGATGCTGCCTTATTTTGCAGCTGTGCAACTTCTTAATGCCACATTTACTATATTTTAACAGGCACAGAGCTGAGGCTGGTGAGAGCAATGGCTTTGACAGTTTGAAGCTAGAATTAAGGTTTCAGTTTTTAACTCGGTATTTTGTGCTATTTCATTCATGTGACTGTGTATCTGGATTTTTTAATGAAACTATTTTCCTAATCAAAATGAATTACAAGGCACCAGCTTGCTGCTTATTCAAAGCAGATGGTCTTTAGTATATATACAACCCACAAAATAAATGAGACTATTTCTTAGAAGCATCAGATGACCTACTATAGGCTTTGACAAAGTTGTGGTGTTTTTCTCTGCCGAAGTCTTTGAGTGTCTTTATGAAATTGAATACAATTTGAAATTTGAATACAAAATTAACCTTGTTTTCTAGAATAATCCAAGAAAGGATTTTTTTCCCCTAAATTGTCATGGCTTCATTTACCTATTAAACAAATAAAATCAGTTGGTGTTTCAGTTTACTTGTGAATCATAATAAATCACCTTGCAATATCTTCAGTTTTCAAGCAAGTTGATCTCCATTATCTGTGAGTTTTTATAAAGAAATCTTCATTTTATGGCTACAGTTAATTTGACTTCCTACTTGACTATGAAATTTTCCTTTCACTCTCCTAACTTAGCAGAACTGACTCCCTTTCAGTTCACCAGGTTGTCACCCAAAGTTCCAGTTGTACCAGAAACAAAAGTTTCTGGAGAAATGAAGATGCTGCAGTGCCAGGGAAGCCCCAGCTGCTTGCTGTGTAGACCTGCCCTGTCTCTATCCCTGCCTGCTCGCTCACTTTCCTTGCCCCTCCGGAGCCCTCGAGGCAGCTGGTTGTCCCCAGAGCAGGCTCCCTGCTTGAGCAAACCCCTTTGTGGTCTGCATTTATGGGCTGTGCATGTGCTCATGGAGGTGGGAAGGGATCCCCGCTGCGGAGGAGCGCCTGGGAGATGCTGGGGCGCAGGAGGAATGGGAGTACGTTGCTTCTGTGCTTTTTTACAGGTACAAACCTAAACTGCCCTTCACCTAAGGGCTCTTAAATGACCCGCAGCTTGCGTGTGTGCAAACACAATACTACTCCTGTTTGTTTTATTTGTGCTCACCATCTCATTGTCATAAATGCATCTTTTCTCACCCAGTTAAAATTGAGTCTGAGCTTAGTCTTTGCATAAAATAACTCTTGTCTCTGTTCCTGGGTGGGGGGAAAGCAAAATGGTTTCGTTTCATGTGCAGTCACAATAATAAATTCAAGGAAGCAGCTTGATGTGATGGATATAACCCTGCTGCATCTTTTTTCTTAAAGAACGCTGGTCTTCAATAGTAGATATTTTGGACCTCATTTTAGAGGCCAGATGATCCTTAGTTGAGCTGGGGCTGGATGACTTCCCCTTTCCATGCACACAGCCCAAGAGCAAAGGCT
>VZSV01000054.1:1566019-1584572 GCA_013398735.1 Nothocercus julius
AGCAATGATGTCTGCTGATTTGGGGGTGGGGAGGTGTTAATATTCCCTCTTCTTGTTGAGGGGAGAGGTAGGGCTTTCATTACCCTCCTCATTTCCCAAGGACAGTTCTAGGTAGAGGATGTGACAGCTATTTTTAATATTCATACTTTATTTACATGAGAGATTTATTATTTTTGCAATTATGTAGCAGTGTAAATATATTCAGTGAGATCAGGTGGAGATAGGAATTGTGAGATTAAAGTGCTGATTACTCAATAAGTATGTTGTTGTGACTTTTTCTCAGGGAGTAGTGGAAAATCAAACCCCAGCAATCCAAGCAAAACCCAGGTACTGCTCTTCAGTCCTGGTAACGTTTTGGCTCATGCTTTGGGGGTGCAAACCTTTTTTCCTCCTTTCCTGGACGTGGGGACGCAGGCTCTGTCTGCCTGTCACCAGAACTGCCTCGCTGCTCCTCAGAATCGTGCTATGTTTAATAACAGCATGTGCAGCAAAAGCCTTAATCTTTTGTATCTTTTGAGGCATGATAGTAAACACTTACCCAGGTAGGAAAAAGGATGTCTATAGAAAATATTATCTATCGGTATTGTTATTTGCCTCTTAGCTTTAGGATTTTCATGGCTTTTGGAAAAAAAGAGCAAACTTCCAAGAAGGCCTGATTTGCAGCTTCCACAGACTTTGCTGGCAAATCTCTGATGGTCTCAATTAGGTTTTAGACAGCATGTCCAGGGCTGGGCAGCTCCCCTGTGGGTTTTGGACCTCTATAGGTGGTAGGAATGAATGAATGATTCCGTCTGGTCTAGAGTTTTTAAGCTGTCAGATACTCTTCAGTTGAATCCTTTCATTTGGATGTGGTTAAATGATTGCTAGATGTCCATTTTATGTATTCTCTCTAACAAGCAAATTGTCCACAAACAAGTAGTATCTTTCAGTGGCTAGAAAAGACGCTTATCAAATTATCAAATGATGCCATGCAAGCCTAGGCTGTCAACAGCGTGGAGGACAGACTGTAACTTACACTGATTTTGACCAATTAAAACAGTGATCTAGGGGGAAAAAAAAAAAAAAAAAAAAAAAAGACATCTGAGATTATATTTGCAGGTGGAAAGAATTCTCTATGCCAGGTCAGACTGGATGAGCAGCAGTGCTGTGATGAAAGAGGAAAGAGAGTAATAGAGGACCATGTGCAGTGCAATCGTCAATGTGAAGAAAGTATAAAAGCACACATTGTCTTGGTTTGCAGCCAGGGGAATATCATCTATAAAAATGCAGAGTAATTCTTTACCTCAGTGCTGGTAAGTCTTCAGCTGGAAAACTTTGCTCTGTTTTGGGCACTACACTTTGTAAAAATGCAACCTCCTGAGGAGGCCATCGAGGAAGGGTTGGGCAACTGGGCGGTGTCTGAACCCAGTCACAGTCTAGGGCAGAGGTGGTAATAGAGGTGTTCAACTAAGTGAAAGGTTTCAGGTAGATTAAGGAGACTAAATTTCTCCACAATCACTGTAAATTACACGAGATGGGAAGGGGAAAAAAACAAAACAACAAAAAAAAACAACACAAGCTTAAACTGCAGCAAAGAGATTTAGACTAGGGAATTTTTTTTTTGAAGTTACCCAAGTGGGAAAAAAGGGGTAATTGTGGAGTCTCCATCACTAGAGCTTTTTAAGATATGGTTAGCTAAATGTGTCATAGATGTTTATATATAGTTAAAGCTGTCCAAGACATTCACCATGTGCTCCCATGGAGCTCCCACTGTACCACTTTTATGTAATTGCCTTTCAGCTGAAGAGAGCTTCAATCAACTGCTGGTCTTTGCCAAAAACTTGCAGAAGTCCACCAATGCGGAGTGGAAAAGAGATCCAAAAGGTAATAAGCTGAACATCCAACACAGAGCTGGCAGACTGCTAAATAAGCAAACAGTTTGAATCTTCCCAAAATAAAGCATTTTCTGGAGCAACTGAATCATATTTAGCTCTATCAACAGCATAAACACGGTGTGTAACCACAGTCTGAGGAACTGGTTCACAATGGGGAGCCTCAGCTAAGCAGCATTATTATTACAGATGATACGCACACTTTTGATGCAACATATTGTTGCTCCAATGTGTTTTGTGTTGTCAAAATCAAGGTCTGTCTTAGCTGTGCATTGGTCCTGGGAAGGTTGACAGGAAGGTGTCTCAAGTACTGTGTCTTGCTCATCAGTCCCAAGCAAATGGCAAGTGAGTGATCTGACAGAAGGAAGACTTTGCTCCAACAGTCCTTACTGCAAAT
The DNA here is from genome assembly GCA_013398735.1 of Nothocercus julius. Taxonomy (NCBI): domain Eukaryota; kingdom Metazoa; phylum Chordata; class Aves; order Tinamiformes; family Tinamidae; genus Nothocercus; species Nothocercus julius. Next base: position 1,568,288 of record VZSV01000054.1, read on the forward strand.
GAGCAAAAAAAGGCATTTTTGTAAAGCAGGAAAGGTTTTTGTTCTTGTGTAGAGTTTGTAAAGGTTCTGCCGGCCTTAAAAGGTGCGTCCTGGTCTTAAAATTTGAGAGTGGTGAAGCAACTATCAGCATGACTGGAATATTTTTTTAACCTTATATGATGAAATGAATACTAGTGCTTTGATTAATTTTGTGTGATGTGAGAACACATCTTTTTCTTGTTTGACTTTTTCTAGATTAGTACCAAATCACAGTATGAGCCTTTGGGACTCATCCTGTCTCCAAGTTCTGTATTTGTGTACAGAGTTGCAGTAGCTTCTCTGCCAGACACAGTGAAATCGAGTGTCATTTTTGCAGTTCTCGTGAGTATTTTTTTAGTTATCACTAAAATGACCCAGCAAGCACAGAAAACAGCTGTAGTCCAAATAATATGCAAGTAATATAATATGCAGTAAGACACACAAAAATAGGTATTTTATCTTTCTTCTGCTTCATGAGGAAAACAGCAAAGAGCAAAAAGCTTTGTTAGAGTGTAACTGGAAGAACAGTTTGAATTAGTAGTAGAATTCATCTGAGCATGTAGTATAGAAGCATTAAATAATCATTAATAGACTGTGTGATGTGTGGCTGCAGGAGATGGCAACGATTAACCTGTGTTGTGGGAACGTGTCCGCAGAACAAGGGGCATTTTGAGGGGACGGTGTTTGTGCTTTCACGTGTCCCTGGAGCTTGGCCTCTCTCCAGTCACATAACAGAACCAGATTCAAACTCCCCAAACTGTTTCCTTGCGTGACTGGAGTGTACATGTAGTTTATTGCACATCGGCCCGAGTTTTGATATGGAGGCTGTCAGTCTCATCACGATAGCTTTGGAGCAAGATGCAAAATGCCATCCTGCCTTTGGAGACTTGGCAAAGCACTGGTATTGGGATGTTGCTGTACTATTGTATTAACTCGTTATAGTTTATGTAATCTGATAGAATCTAGCTGCTATAGTTATAGCTGTGTGGTAAGATTGTCTTACATAGTATGTACTTGAGCTGCATCCAGAATATTCATTTCTTTTTGGTCTGTGTGATTAGCCAACAGTTGGGAAGTTGCTAAACTAGTTTTGGGAGAAGAATTTGGGGAAGAAAAATTGTATATTTCCTTGGTGTAGACAGTATACTTGCAAAGAGTACACACAAATTTCCATTTGTCAGGCCAAGAATTAGTTTCCTCTCTGGATTTTTTTTTTTTTCTTTCTGGTGAATATTATATTCCAAAGTAAGTTCTCTCTAGCTGTTTGGCTTCCTTCTATGGCTGTATTGCTCTTGTAGTTTCTCTTGCCTTGCTGTATTTCTGCCTTTCTCATTTAAACACACAAATGCAAGAGCCTCAGTCAATCCCTCATCCCTGTTTTAGGAAGCAGTGCCCAGAGAGCCCTTCTGCCAGCTTGTGTTAAGCTTTTGCCAGAAGTACCTTGCCTTGGGCAGTGGTTTCTTATTATTATACTCACCAGTGCAAGAAGCATTTAACTGCTCTTTCCACATAGCCCATGTGAAAAATGCCTAGTAGAGCAACAACTTCAACTTGTTGATGACTGGTCCACACCCTAAAAGTATGTTTTAAGGTAGCCAGGAACACTTTTTAGTGCAATAACACTGCATGGTGTATATATAAAATATAAAAAAAACACTAGGGAATACCAGTGGTATTAGATTTGGCAAAACTTACACTTCCAATATGATCAAAATTTTCTCTGTTTTGGGAAGTAAGCATTTATTGCAGGTACTGTATTTTTCATTTACTTTTGTGGCATGTAGATTAATGTTCTCTAATGAGTGTATTTATAAAAGCAGAGCCAAAACTAAAATCAGCAGAGCACTGATTCAGTAGTAGCACTTTCTCATTTAAGACATTATAGGACACTCTCACTGTGGTTTCTGGGAGGCAGAGAGGGAGAAGTTTCTTATACGAGTGGCCTGAACACACATTTTAACATTTGGTTGAGAATGGAATTCAGAGATTTTGCATTATTTCAAATTTTTGCAGTGTTTTCCTGTTTGTTTTTTTTTTTTCCCCCTCCGGCTATGCAACACGGTAGCCTGTTATGAGGGCAGGGAGAAAAAAAAACTAACGGAGATGTCCTTTAAATGTATTATGTTACTTTCAGTATCGGAGTTCACTGTTACATTCTGTTGATGATGCCTGTCCAGATGACTTGTATCATATTGTATTTTTGTTTTCAGCCTCTGAGGAGGAAAGGGTATGTGAAGGACAGGCACTGGGGCTGTGGAGGGCAGCCAGCAAGCTGGGGAAAAGCTCAAACTTGACCAGGGCTGAAAGGTTCAGCTGTCGCGTGCACCTTCACTTGTCACACGGACAGTGACTGGGGCGAGCTGGAGCCATATGGATTAATCGGGATGTGTGGTCCTCAGAATTATTCAGCTGCGTGACTTTTAACAGTGACGGTGCCTCAGGACATGTCTCAGAATAGGTCATAGTTTTCTGGCAATCAGATAAAAGAACTGTCTAGAAAATTATATTCCAGCTGCATCTCAGGCCAACAGATCTTCAGTACCTAGAGAGGAACATATTAGCATCCTTGTAGCACACGCGTGAAAGCCGAGGTTAAAGCATAAGGGGCCTCAGCTTCAGTGGCAGCTAGATAAGTGTTTTCATAAAGACTTGTTTTAAATTCTGTACAAAATTCCATACAATCAAACAAGAGTTTCTTGTAAGCATAGAGATCAGATGGTGTAGCAGCCAGCTGCCCGAATGGGAGGTAATCATGTTTATCACACTTCTACTTCCCTCCTTTCTTTCCCCTTCCCTTTCTAATATATCTAAACAAGAGTAGCATGAAGATATTATCACCTAAGAGCAGGTGCTTGAACCAAACAAATGGTTTTATTGATTCTCCCAGGGTTAATTAAATTTCAGAGAATCCCCCCCAGTCTCTCTGGCCTTGTGAATGACCAGTATTGTGTAGGCCTGCTTCCCACACTTCTCTCAGGTACTTTCAGAAAAAGTAACATTATACTTGGATTTAAGGTTATATATTTTTAATGTTTATACCTGGGAATACTAAATACTTGTAGCAAAGAGATTAATATCCTCAAGGTGAGTTTTTTGTTTGTTTGTTCTTTGTTGTTGTTACTTTTTTTTAAAGGCTCTTCCTAATAATGTTGGAAATGGGTAGTTTGGAGAATTACAGGATTCTGTTGCTGAAGAAAAACATAATGTTTGTGAAAGGTGTGAGAAGGGTTTTGCATGTGTGGAAAATGATATATTTGAATGAGTAACAACCACAGTGGACCTGAACAACAGAGTATGTGGGGGAGTGGGTAAAATGCAGAAGGATAATTTTTAGGAGAACACCGAAATTTCCACCTGCTGCAAAACAAGCACTAGCCGGCCAGTAAGATGATGTGTAAGTTGGTCACAGGTTGTGTAGAGCTGCTCTAATGCTATTTTCACCATCTGTTTGCCCTATAGCTGGCACAGGGATCTGCTGACTTGATCACTTACGAGCTTGGCAATTGTTAGCAGCCAGAATAAAAAGAAATATCCCCGAATCTGGATTGCAGAGTCCACTCAGGATTTACTTCCCTCTTCGGAGGGAGACAAGGATTGCAACCTTTGTGCATTTGAATTTAAGATATCAAACAGAGCTCTGCTGTAAGTGCATGCAGAAAGCTGTCTACATTTGCTAACTTGTTAGGATTAGTGCAGCCCTATGGAGGTGGGAGTGAAGAAGAGCTTTTGATCAATATTCTGATCCTTGCAGTGGTGGGAAAAGCTGCTGGCCAAAGACGCAGATATCGCTGCAAGGATGGTGAGAGGAGAGCCAGGGTCGGGGCACCCTGCAGGGTACAGCCTAGGCTTGTGCTGGAAGGAGAAAAACTTTTCAAAAGAATGGCATGTTCTTTGCCATATAATTCTAGCACGCTGTGTCCCCTTAGGAAATGCAACTTGAGTGTACCAATAAATGAAAAAGGAAAATGCCACGGAAGGCAGTAAATCAAGAACTAATTGATTAGAATACTTAGACAACTTAATTTCCACTGCAGAAAGCGAGCTGGGGGCGTACTGCAGGCGTGTGCCCGGGGCCTGCGCCCGGCGCGCTCCACCTGCCTTGTCCCCTGCCGGGAAGGTCGTGCTGGAGGAGCGCAGCGGCTGCCGCTGGATGTGTGGCCTCATTCCTTGCGTTGGTACACAGTATGCAGCATTTTCAGTAGCTTGGCCGTTCAGAATTGGTGTGAGACTGGAAACAATCAGGCTGCTGAGCGCTAGAGTGGAGCAAACTGAAACTGCCCCAGACCATGGTCCTCTTCAGGGTTAGCCCTAAAGCTTCTCGGGCCCTGGGGCACCTCCCAGCACTTGGACGGCCACGCACAGGCGCTCCCGTGCTGCCCTGCTGCTGCTACAGCTAAATTCAGGTCAGCCCAGGCACTGATGTTGCAGAGAAGTTATGCACCTCTCTGCTTCCCTACATTTTTCACTAAAAATTTCATGTTTGATTTCAGTTATATTTTAACATTTTCAATTGAGGTGACAATTATTCTTTGTCAGAACCTAGCTATTTCTCTTGTCAAAAAGACATATGATGCATTAGCTTAAGGGCAATTGCTAATAACTAGGTAGGTGACATTTGGTTGTATAGGATGGGCAAGTCAACATATATCTTTGTCAAGTGGTCAGGGTTTGCATAGCCTGCAGTTTATGCTGTTCGGGAACACTGCCTAACTAATCATGCAAAACCATACCAAAACAAATGCCAGGTTGGCTTTGATACCATTTCATTGTAATTAACATCTGCTATCTCCCGGGTTCATTGAGGAAATCTTTTTATGTTGGTGTTTATAATTGCAACTAAAATGAGCTTGCTGGGGCGGGGGAAGCACTCGATTGCAGTGGATTCCCCCTAAGTGTTTGCAATGGCAAAGCTTCCTGATTACTGCGAGGAGGGGACCAGATAATTATTTTTGCACTGTTTCAGCTTCTGTAAGATGCCCTTTGCTTTACCGGACCCTGTTCATGCTACGTTAGCTTTCCCTCGTCCCTTTTAAGGATATAAAGCACCAAAGGTGTTCAGGACCACCATGAACGAGCCTGTGTTTTGTTTTGGTGCTGGTGGACCCAGGGGCCACACTGGAGTGCTCCAGTGAATTTGGGAATCCTGTGGCGTAGCTGCATATTTAGGGCTTTAAGCATCTGGTTCTGTCAGTGCAGGTAAAACGGGCTAAAGGCTTTTCACTGCTGTAATAAGAGTAGGAGGAGCGTGTGGCACCTGTGTGTGTGGGAGGTGAGTATGGCTATGCTGCTGGTGCGAGGCAAATACATTATAAAATGTTTTATTGTGCTATGAAGAGAAACATTCCGCTGGCGAAGATGTTCAGGGCTGAGGTACGTGGCGTTGCGCATGTCTCACGCACTGGCAGGCTGCCGTTTTCTCACTCTCTCTGGAGAGTTTGATTGGAGACATTTTCAGGATAAAATTGTGGCTACGTTGAAGTGGGTGGCAGAGCTCCAGCTAAGTTCAGGAAACTGGGTTTTACATACCAAATCCAGGCGCCCATATTTGTTAATTTTGCCGTCAGTGTTTCTCATACAGGTTGGGAGCCACACAGTAAGAGCGTTTACCGCTAGTTCTCTGGGCAAGGTGTAGGCGCAGCCTGAGGTACAGCTGCTCTTGACGGCCTCAGGAGACCTGTGTGCTGCCCACCACCCTCGTCCTTGTGCTGAGATTCTCCACCTCTTGTCAAAACTGGGTGGTTGGGTGGCATGTCCTGAGATCCCAGGGGCAGAGCATCCCCCTGCCACACTGTAGGTGTGTGGGCAAGCTCTTCCCAGCTGTTACTGCCATGCTCCTACCAGCATGTTCCAGCCTCACATCACCTTTTGTTTGCATCAAGAAAACATAAATCTTTCATGCAAGAGCCCCACACGTCTTCCACAACCAGTTCCACAGCAGCTGTGAAGACCAGCCAGCTGCAAAATCTGTGCAGCTGCAAATGTGAGTTCCGATAAACATAAAGGTGCCTAAGCTTTTAATGGCCTTCCCTTCGTAGGAAGATACCAACAGCTCGCTAAGCTGGCCTTTCTGTGTCTTGGAAGAAAGCCTTCACTTGCGACCAAAGCAATTCAAGTAACACAAAGCTCCAAGGGTGTGACAGCATTGCTGTCACTCAGGAGACTTCTTTTTCAGTCAGGAGCTGACTAAGGAGTTTAGGGTCCCTCACGGTGTGGCCTTCCCGAAGCTGGGGCTGGCAGCCCGTGCTGGCCCTGAGGCAGTTTGCGGGAGCCTCGGGAGCGCTGGCGTTTGGCGACGCACTTTGGTGCAGTCCCCAGGATGTGAGTGAGAGGCACCTGTGTTGTTGCTGTTCCTTGCGCTGTGTGGTGACGAGAAGCCAAGTAAGCAGCTGTCCTTGGCTTGCGAGCATAGCCGTGCCCAACATCAGTGTGGAGAGCAGGAGGAGCGGGGGTCCATTCCCGTCGCACGCACTCCCCAGCTCTTCTTGCATGTACAGGCAGAACCCCTTTTTGTCGGTCATTTATCTTCCTGGTTGGGAAGTGTTGGAAGGAGTTTTGTGGCTTTTTTTGGTTGAAGTCCAGTGCACTAAAGTTTTGTTCTTATAGCAGGAATGGTTTGGTCCCTGTAGCAAGAATCCAAACAATATTAAAGGTGGCAACATCAGAAGAGCAGTGCCGCTGTGCACGTTAGATAGGTGCAGGGTTTTGGTCTGCCGCAGCCCCATTGCCCCCAGTTCTGCATCTGCCTCTATAGCCACGCGCCAGCTCGTCCCACTGACACAGTCGTGTCTCCCGCCACTCGAGAACTGCTCTGTGTTTGCTCGCAGGCTCACGGCGCCTTGGCGTGCTTGTGCGTGTGCCTAGCGCGCTGCTGTGTTCCCTCTGGCCACGAGATGTCAGGCGAATCTGGGCTGCGCGATCAGGGACTGTGTGCAGCTCGGCACACACCTCTGTTATATACAGATATACGCACGTGTGTGTGTGTGTATGTATATATGATGTATATAAATGAAAGGGCAGAAGGGCATAATGATTAAAGCTGGGATTTTCAAAAGCATCTAAAGAACTTGGGCAGTGAGTTTCCTCTAGGGCCAAAGAAATTTTGACATTGGTTCTTCTTGGAATGATTTAAAACTCCAGCTCTTGCTGTTTTTGCTCCGGCAGGTTAGGCAGAAAGCCGTGTCGAGCCCCTCCGGCGTGCGAGGAGCTCAGGGGTTGGAGCATCACCTGCCTCTTGGCACCTTTCTGAGACAGTGACCACAGTGGGAGAGGGTTACACAAATAGCAACCCTGGAAATGCAACCAGTGTAAGGTTTGAGAGAGGCTTTTTGATTGTTTGCTTATTTTTATTTTTTGCTGTTTTTTGGTAAGAGCTGATCCCCAGTCCTTGCGATCTAGCAGAGAAGCATTAGGCAGGCACGATGTATTGCTCAGTGCCCTGACCTGCAGTCAGGAGCAGTGGTGTGCAGCAAAAATTTTAATTAGGGCCTGATCTAAAAATTTTCCACATCAGTCAGTGACATAGGAGTTTTTTTGAAAAGCCTACCTGTTTGCCCCTCTGCCCTGCTGACACGTCATTTCTGTCAGCCCGCTGTGGCCATGCAGTGGGATGCCCCTTTCTTGCAGTATTTTAGCCTCGCGCTGACGGTGCAGGTGGGACTTTTCCCCCAACATGACTTTTTCTGGGTGGGTGAAATGAGTGTCCCCATGTTGAACAGTTGTACTCACATGTACCTGGTATGGGAGCAGAGGTAATGTAGGTTGTTTAAGCCAGGCTTCCCAGCAGAAACCTTGCAAATGAAATTTAAAGCAGTGACAAATCAGAGAAAATACAAATTTGGTCTGTCTTCCTGTTGCTCTCCCTCCCCAATACAATCTTAAACTTCTAGGAAAATCAAACAGATTATAGGCTCCAGTGTCCTCTAATTTCAGCTCTAGGTTTGAGTCATCTTCTAATGAGGCCATTTAGTGGTAGAGTCATGACAAATAGGACTGAGAAGGAGGAAGTTTCATTAGGCATCAGCGTACCAGCCTGACAGGGTGGTGTTCTTGCTGATTTGGCAGTGCCGCCTGTGTCTGTCCCCCTTCCGCAGACCTGGTGGATACCAGAGATGCTCTAGGAAGCCTTTTACCGAGGCTTGGGTATTTCTATATGAAAAATGACTCAGGTTTAACAGCATGTGCAGGTATTTGTGGAAAAGCAAATATGTTTCCCTCTTGGCTGTTTAGTTGTCTGTAACAATAATGTCATAAATAAATAATGTTTCTGTGAGGGAAAAGAGGAGATGTTTATCAGATAGAATGCATGCCAGTTAGGATAACGCCGAACAAAATGTTAACACGGATTAAACAGGAAAACATGCTGCTGGCAAACAAATTGTGGTGAGAACAGCTTCAGCTGGGGAGTTCCTTCCTCTGGTGGGTAGAAACGGGGCCTGCCATGTAGACTGGCTTTTAAAATTAAGACATTTGTCACCAGAACCGCTGGCTCTGTGGAAACATTCAAATGAGAATAATTTAAATGCTGCGCTAGAATAATGCACAATAAATAGCACATGGAGCTGTACGAATGCTGCAGATTACCGCAGGATCAGCGAGATAATGCCAAGGGGATTACTTTTTTCCTTTCCTGAAATTATTTTTCAAGCGAATTTGAAACCTGACTTTATTTTGCTGAAATCAAGGTGAGGGTTTCCTTAGTGCTTAGTGGATTTGGGGCCAGGTCGTCGCTGAGCGCGGACTGGTTGGTCCTTGGAGGAAGCCTCCTCATGCTTTGCAGAGGAGATGCCACAGGTACAGCAGTCCGCACCTCCCAGTGGGGATTCATCAGTGTCAATTCCCCTGCTTCATTTAAGCGGTGCCGGGGTTAGCTCATCTCCCTCCCCTGCCCTTGCTCAGACAGCTGGGGAAAAAACACAGGAAACTTATGCCCATCACACGCGCCTCCTCCAGCTGCTGTGCCAGACTCACTGCCCCGCTGGGAGCACCCGGCAGGAGCAGAGACGGGCACAGAGGCCGCTCTGTCCTCCCCGGCCCCGCGTCGCGCTCGCGGCCGCGGCGATGCAGCTGGGAAGGGATGTGTTTTCAGAACACGTCCTACCTCTTGTTAAACCATTGTAGGCCTTCTGCAAGAAGAGATCGGGAGGAAGCAAAATACTTTAAAAGGGACTTCAGCGTTGTTAAAATATATGCTTAGAGTTCAGCATGTGCTCAAGCACTTTTCTGGAATATCGCGAGCTCATTTCTCATTTAGGGTTTGGCATCTGTTGAAGGGATTTTACATCTGTGGATTCCTGTTCCTCTCTACTGGGAATATGCTTGAGAGTCAGCACATTTTTAATATCGATAAATAGCTTTAATAAATAATGTGAAGATGGAAAGGATGTAAGAATTCCTACTACGGACTCCAAATGATTAGTCTGTGATTATCTGGCTGTTATTTAAGTACTTTATCAGCCCGCTGCTCTGTGTACAAGTGCAGGAAAATTTGGTGTTTAATAGAAAATATTTGTATTGCTTAAACTCATGTGTATATTTGAAGAATGGGAAGGGAGGAAAACATGACAAGATAATGTTTGAAGGCAGAAAAATAAAATGCAGACATCAGAGAGATGAGTTATGAAGAATGTGAGTATCTTGAATCAGTTATTCTCTACTGGCTTGAGGGTAATCTGTGCCATACTATGGTGTACTGATTTATGGACTAATTAGTTGTACAAAACAAAAATATTTAAAGAAAATATTTCTTCAAACCAGCTACCAAACTCTTCAAACAATAGGAAAATAGATTTTGTGTATTAAAAAATTAAATTCAATATGTATTTATAAGCTGACTCAAAACGTAGAGTCCTTTGCTACCAGATTTCCAGTAAGCAGAAATATCCACGTATCAAAACCTAATTGATTCAGTGTGTAGGCATTTGTGGAAGAAATTAAATGCTAAGCTATGGGCATTTCAAGCTATGAAAGATATTGTGTATTAATTTATAAAGTCATAATAGAATTATTCTATGACCCTTAATAAATCCAGTGAAAAAAAATTCAGACAAGCAGGAAAAAAGGCCAAGACATGTAGCCATCTCTTCTTTTGTAAGAGGGGTTTAGTGTTTTACTGTTTTTGTGTGTGTGCATGTCTTTCAATTTCTCAGACTGCTAAGATGCTTCCAATTATTTTGACTCGCATGTAACATGCCTTCAAAAACAGTAGCTGTGGTTTCTTTCTAGCCTTAAACTGAAGTGCAAAACAGGAGAAGCCAAAACAGTGCAATCAAATGTGTGAGGTATACATCACAACATTGAAACTCCAAGCATAGTAGGCAAAGACAATGTTTGGGGAGGTGTAATCCAAAATAGACTTGGATAAGATAATTTGAAGCAAGTGGGTGGCAAATACATGCAGATGGAAGACTATTTAGCTTTAGACTTGCATAATTTGGATGGAGTGGGAAACTCCAGGCCTCAGTATTTAATGCGATGGGCCAGGTGTCAGAATTAATCTCCCTTGCTGTAATTGACTTTGCAAGTCTCTCAGTGTCTTAGAGCTTCAGTCCTCGTGAATAAATGGAAAGAGCCCATTTCCCTGCTTGCCTGGAGCGCGTTGAGGCCAGCTGGAAGAACGCATGGGGCATGCTAGATATTGTCAGGAAAAAAGAAACCTGTCAAAAAGTTGTTTGCCAGTAAATCTACATAGTTTAGTCATCGTTCCTTACATCCTACTCAATGGGGGGATTGTAAAGGTAGTTGTGACTCTACCAGATCTAGGGAGGCACAGGAGCACTGCCAAGACTAATTCGTAAGTACCAGCCCACCTACTTTTTGCTGGTGGGAGATCTCTGGAGCAAAGTAATAAATACATTTTATGAGGACATAGCAAAAAAAAAAAAAAAAAAAAAAAAAAAAAAAAAAAAAAAAAAAAAAAAAAAAAAAAAAAAACACTCTGACAAGTGAGAAAAGAAAGAAAGCTGTAGGATGAGAATAGAGAAAAAGCATAATATATGTAATTATCTGAGTGCTCTGCGTACTGTTCCTCTCATCCTACCAAGCAAGAGCAATTAGAGGCAAGAGATGTTAACGAGAAATGTGCTGCACGAGTTGGTGCAGCCACACGCTGAGGCTCAGCTTTCCCCCAGTATCCGAACTGTTGAGGAAAGCGTGGGGTTTTGCTTCTCTGATTTATTTCCCTTCCCGTTCCGGTGCCTCTTGCCCGTTTACTTCTCTTTAGGTGCAGTGCGGTGTCCCGTTCCCGTCAGTGCTGAGCAGAGGGGGAGGATCCCCTCCCTCGACCTGCTGCCAATGCTCGTCCTAATGCAGCCCAGCAAGTGGCTGGCTGTCTTTCCATAGGGGCACTTGGCTGGCTCCTGGTCCACTTGTGTCCCCCAGGACCCTGCTCCTTCTCTGCAGAGCTACTTCCCAGCAGGTGAGGCCGCAGCCTCTCTTGGGGCACGGGGTGGTTCCTCTCTAGGTGCAGGACTCCAGCTGCATTTCTGCTGATCGCGGTCCTCTGAGCCTGGCAGTTCAGCCTGTTACCAATCCATCTCATCCTGCAGCAGGTCTGGGAGGTTATGGCTGACAGTTCAAAAGCCTTATTAAGTCTAGAGAAACAACATCTGCTGCTCTCCCCTCATCCACCAAGTGAGGAACCGCGTCGTAGAAGGCTATCGGGTTGGTTAAGCACCATTTCCCCTTCGTAAATCCATGCTGACTACTCCTGACCACCTCGCTTTAGGCAACTCCATTTACCTCTCAGGGCCACAGTTTCCTCCTCTCTATTAAAGGATAAATGACTTTCTGCTCAAAGTAGCTGAAAATTTATAGGTTGTAGAGAAGAAGAACTGAGTCTATTGCCTCTTCCTTGAGGGTTTTTGAAGTAGCTTGGTTGTGATAAATGGAAGGGCTTTGACGCTCAGTTGATGAGTATCATAAGAATCTCGTAAGAATGATTTTTGCCCGGTGTTTTATTTAGTTACTGTGCAAGCAAATACATCTTTTCATTCAGTGTGTTTACAGATCTAGTCTGGGGGAGCCCGAGCCTTTGAATGAGCTCTCTTGCTACTGGCAGCTATAAACAACAATTAGAGGCAGCAGCCACGGATTTTGCTTCCATGATTATTTGTAGGTGCAAAGTGAACCGTGCTCCCTGTGAGATACAAAAAGATTGAAATGTTTTCATTTATGTTTTCAGATAAAACTGAAAACGGCTGTTGGGAGGCATGAAAGTACCAGCTTCTTAAAATCAGGAAACTTAAAATAATGGCTTGCAAAACCTGGCCTGAACGAGTGTAGAGCAGACACTGCCCTAGTGCTCTGCTGTGTAGCTCATGGCTGGTGGTCTCCATGGTGCCCACTCTATCCTGTTCCTTCCCTTAAAATGTTTATTAGCCGGCACTATGCACAGGAAGCCAGTCCTTGAAACTCTGATAAGGTATTTAGTCTTACAGATTGCACGGTGTGACCCTGTGTTCCCCAAGGCTCTAATTTCCCAAGCAACATTTTGTCATGCAGATGTGCATCTGCTTGGTTCTACATACGTAGCAATAGCCACAGAAACAATGGAGGGGAACATACGCTCTGTGCTGGAATTTCACCTCTAGCGTGCTGTGGCAAAAGCAGCGCCCTGGTGAGCGCGGGGTGCTGGTGGCGAACGCTCGTGCCACGCTGCTGTCCATGTGGCCCAAACTGCGGCTCTTCGGCCTGTCTGCTGTGCGCACCCGCTCTTCCTGGTGCTCTGTGATGGTGGGAAAGGCGGTTAATGTAATATTTGTGGTTTATAATTCCCGTTCTGGGTTCTGGTGGATATGTGTTTGAATCCATAAATAATTGGCCTTATGTTTTTTCTTAGGAATGTATCAATGGATTATGCCTTAATACTTAGATATGCAACTTCGCATTTGCAAGGACAAATATAAAGGCTGGGCTGGAGGTTGTCTTGCATATTTTGGAGGGGGTAAAAAACTATGAAAAATATGACTCAGATTTCTCACGGGTGAATGAAGTGTGTGCATGGATGAATCTAGTTAATTCTTTGGTTTAATCAACCTAGAATCCCAATGAGGCTGTAACAAAATCCCCCTGGTGTCTTGGAGTTATGAGAAAGATGTGTAAAATTATATGCAAGCAAAGAGCTCTTCCTAAATTTGAGGAGTCTTCTGCACATTTTTTATGTTCACTACGTGAAATAATTCCTTGTCTTTGGATCTCTTATGATAAAGTATTAGACCTATTATTGTGTGAGGGCAATATCTGGGGCCAGCCCCAATCCCTTTGAGCAGGGAGGTTTCTGAGAGCTCCCTTGCCAGGGAGCTGCCCCAGCACCATCAGCTGACGTGTGTGGGTCTCTGATCAGGGCCGATGCTCTGGCTAGAGAGGCAGGAATTAAAAGCTGATCAAGATTGATTTAGCAAAACAGCTAAGACTCATATAGTTGCACAAGTTTAATTAGTTATGGATGCGAAGTTTAACATCATAGTTTTCTGAACTGTCATTCAAACATCTGAGTAAGATGGAGCTTGGTTGATTCCTGCATGCCAGGTCTTCCAGGAAAGAAATGTTACACAGCAAATGGTAAATAAGCAGGAGGCCCCTTTTGCTGTGTTTTGCTATCAGCCAAAATGCCAGTTAAGCAATCATGCTGCTGTTGATATCTTTTTAGTATCATCCACATGCTTGTTATTTTGCAGGTGTTCAGAGGCAAATGGTACCCACTACCAGAAACCTAGAACATGCTAGAAGGGACGTTTGTTGTCACATGGAAAGTAGAGCAGGTGCTGTGACTGCCTTCTACCATGGAAAGATCCCACCACAGCTTTGCAGAAGAAGTCTTGTTCTCTGTAGCATCTGAAAGCGGAGCGCAGGTGCTGCCTTGGTTTCTCTCTGGATTTGGAGCAAGGTACCTCAGTGTGCATCTCCTCCTCTCTCTGTAGAGGCACACACGTACTCTTACAAGTAGAGTTGGAACACAATAGTAGAAACATATGTTCAAAATTTTCAATTCTGTGGAGAGTTCAGAGGCATAAATAGTGAAGCTGAAGGAAAGTGATGATTGGTAAGAAAACTTTCCACTGAATGCACGCCTAAAATTATAATTTTATTAATAGGCAAGGGAAAGTATAATGTGGGAAGCATAAGTTAAATATGTGGGAAGCCATGTATTCTGCCTTGGTTTAGATGATGATCACGACACGAAATAGGAGCGCGGCTGAACTGATCACAATCTGATATTCATTAGACTGGAGCACTGCCGGCAGAATCCCTTAGAAGCAAGCGTGCATAACGTGCTTTCTGAGCACTTCCACAAAGCCCTGAGTTTATAATGACAGTTAAAGTGCATTTTTCCCCAATAATTACACAATCTGAATTTGGTCTATGCTAATAAGCTTTAAGACGATTTAAATTCCACATTTTAATATTAGAAATCCGCTTAATTATAGGTAATCTCCAGCTTTGCATGTCACCTGTATCAGCATCGATGTTCCTCACTGAGCGTGCACTATGTGGTTATATTTACTGTCAGGAGCAGCACCTGCCGTTTCACGTGGCTGTGCTGGCAACCAGCCAGGCTCTTGCCTTTACCTCATCTTACTTAGTCCATGGAGGAGAGCAGGGGTGCAAATTGTGGGCCTTCTTGGTGAAGGACCGCGGTGAGAATGCAAACTAGCACAGCTGGGTACCATCCTCCTCCTCCTCCTTGCATGGGCTTTCCTTTCAGGAATGAAGAGCTGGTGTGCCGACCCCATTCCAGAGGGTGGACCTGGCTCGTGGGGGTTTCCCCGGGACGAAGAGCCCGAATTCAGCTCTCCTCTCCACGGCACAGGCAGCCAGGTAGAATTTCTTTCAGAGATTGTTCTTTTGCTGATTAATTGTTTTCCCTGCAAGGCTATTATGTTAGTAAGATATTTACAGCCTGTATGAAGAAAACTGCTGGGAAACGAATCCGCACAAGTCTTGCTACCTTTCCCCCCGCCACGACTATGAAACACTGCAGTGGTTTTGGCTTGCCTCCCTATTCTTGCTCCCCTTTTCTGTCACACTCGGTAATTGGCCTAATAAAAGGCAGAAACAAGAATTTATTACACCTCGGGCAATACTTAAAACAAACTTTATTTGCTGGAGCAGCACTTTTTATCTACTTGCTGCTGTATATTTTGACACTCCTTCTAAATATTAAATTTGACTTTATTAAAAGTTAAATCTTTTTTTTGTGATTGCTGCTGCTTTTGCAGTTTCTCAGACAGGCTGGTACATATATAAAACTATTCTAATGAAGCTTCTGGAGAAACAAATTTAAGCAGTGGCTATATCTACTTCATTACTGCCAAAACCCCCTAAAATGGCATGATTTAAAGACTAGTCTCTCTAATACCTTGTAAATTAGTCTTGGAATAATTTCTGCAATGACTTGCAAGAACAAAGACAAGAACTATATGACTTTCTATGCCTTTTTTGAACCTATAAGTTTCCTCAAGCAAATGATGGCCTTCATGTTTAGAACTGTTAACCGAAACAGCCAAGATAATAGTAAAATGAAGCTGGCTGAGATTGCTGTGATGCAATTTCTGTTGTTCGGTCCGTGTTTCTTCCATATCACCAGGTCATGACCAACAATCACAATTTTTGGTTTTGTAAAAAGGCTTAAGAAATAGCAATACGTGTTCCTAAAGCCGTTTATGCAGGAATTTTTATTCTTTGAAATATTCCAGTGTTAAAGCAACAAGAAAACATTTAGAATGTCCTTTGGTGGAATCTTATTACACTCGTTATATATGTAAACTGATATTCTTTGATGCCAGCACGTTGCCCATACAGAGAAATCTCTGCACAACTAAAGGAAAAGAAAAAAAGAAAAAGACTAAATAAAAAGTAATATTTTTTTCCTCTTATCTGATTAGAATTAAATACATTAACAAATTGTCTGGTAACACAAGTAGGCAATAATACAAAAAATCTACATTGTACATCTTATTTCAAGAAAAATAACTTCATTTGAATACAAAAGGATAAATACACTTGTCGCCCGCCCGCCACCCTGGCGGGGGCGCGGCCTCGTGCCGCGAGGCTCGGCAGGGCTCCGACGGGCTCCACGCTTGCTGGGGGCTGTTACACATGTGCATCACTAACATCAGACAAGGAAATCGTTCGACCGACAGGGGTTACAGAGCAACGGTCACTAAAGCGCGCGCGGGGCGGCCCCGGCGGGCTCGTCGCGCCCGCAGTGCGCTGACAGCAGAGAAGGGCCTGGGCGCCCGGGGCCGGCCTTGGTCCGCCCCTATGGCTT
>VZSV01000054.1:1584712-1617212 GCA_013398735.1 Nothocercus julius
GCTGGCGCTGCAGCCGCCCGCGTCGCGCTCGCACTTGAGCTTCTCGCACAGGATGCCCGTGTAGGCCGGCGGGCAGTGGCAGCGCACGTTGTTGATGCACGTCCCTCCGTTCTGGCAGTGCAGCAGCTCGTTGTCGCACACGTTCGCTGCAAGACAGCGGGGAGGGAGGGGAGGGCAGCGCCGTGAACGCGAGTGCAGCCGCAGCAGAAGCGCGCGCCCCGTCTCCCGCCCCTCCTGGAGCTTGTAATCGGGGGAAAGGGGGCGCATCCTGCCGTTTGAACGCTTAAAACTTGCATTAAATTTTTTTTTTTTTTTTTTTTTTTTAAAAAAAAAACACCCTGTAGCCTTGGACAGTTGTATCATATCAGACCACTGAGTGTAAAGTTACTTGATACCGCTGCTCGCCCGCCTGTACTTTCGTAGTTACTGCTGCCCTGGCGCTCAAGGTGAGTGTTGCTGTTTGACAGGGGAAGGGATGTAGAGCACAGCGCCTTTAGGAAACGTGAACGGTGGTTAAAAATGCAAAGTGGCTTTGCTGAAGTGAAAAGATCTGTAAAAGAAGCCAGTGTTTCATACTGACAGTCTCTCGTGTATTAACGATCTGGGAAGAGTATATGCAAAAAGATAGGGTAACCGCAGATGAGAAAGTATGTTATTTGATGGGGATTTTATGGTATGTACATATGGAAATAAAAGATAATCTTATTTCTGTTACAGATCAAATATTCTTAATTAGCTTTGCTACTTTGGTGCAAGGATAGCTGGCATCTTGAAACTCTCTTAGCTAGACCTCACGTCTTGATGTAACTTCTGACGTCTGATTTCACAAAAGAGTTCGGGAAAAATATCACAGGCAGAAATTTTAGAGCTTGTGTTATATTTTAGTATTTGATTTTTTTTTCATTACCTATTATCAGTTGACATAATTGCTCAGGTAACTCTACGAACAGGCGTAACTCTACTAAGGAAGCGCGTCCGTCTGGTTTGGTCCCATGATCTCGCGCTGGAGAACAGGCGCTCGATGGCAGCGCTGCTTTCCCCAGACTTCCGTGCTCATCTAAGGGCAGATCTTGCCCCTTCTGAAGGAACGTAACATCCCTTTTCCCTCAGGGAATCAGAGGAAGATGGCTGGGTTTAGTGACATAACTGGAGATACCTAAAGTAACTGATAACAGGGGAAAGCGTAGCTAACTTTGCTGTAAAATTGTTATTTAATTCTACAGCAAAATAGTTTTATGAATGTTTATTTCTCTTTTAAAGTAATATGAATATGATGAGAACTAAAATTCAGACAGTCCAAATACTTAAGTGATGCAATTCCACATAAATCTGTGAAATTTTGTGAAGGGGTAATCTTATCTGTCCTGGCTTGTCTTCAGAAAAAGAGTTTCCTAACTCTGGAAGGACTCTGACAATAAATGTCCTTTCCCCTGGGATTCCTTTAGTTATTAAAAGGTTTTATTAAAACCTAGATATTTTACATTGAAGGGTTCAACTTCTGAGCAGTAATATCACAACTTAAATACAAACTTGAGTACAACAAAGGCATGTATGTTGATGATGATGACTGTATATGTCTGAATTCTAATGATCTTTATATTCATATATTCATTGCAAAAATGTTTATACTATGCATGAGGAACAGTACAACACCACCAACTAAAGATGGGATGAATGAATCAGGAAGAATACAGGATAACAGGTCCAAAAATGATCTCTTTTTCTTAAAAAGATAAAATTGATATTAGAGTTATGTATCTTATAATTGAGGTTTTATATATCTTTAAAATATCTTTATATATCTTTAAAACTGACCTTACCTTCATACTATACTTATTTAGCTATCAGCAAGATCAAAATACTGATGGTACAGCTACTGAGTTTGCTTGCTCTAGACTTGTCGTTGCCCTGGATGCTTCCTGCAATTCAGGCAGTGAAAATGGTGAAATATCTGTTCCATCAATATTGGCCACTGTTTCCCTTGAATAATTGAGTGGAAATCAATAGTTAATTAAATACCACTTTTTAACAGCAGAAGAGATATTTCACTTCATGGTTGGCCTTGAATATGAATGAGATTCTATACAAAATTTTCCAAGTGTTCAGTAAAACAAATTTATTTTCCAATACCTTTCCTAACTTTAAGCTTATTTGGACAACTCTACACTGAAAGGGTCGTCATCACCCCTGGTTCTCGTCTTGTGGTTACAGGTTTCTGGACGTGGGTGACTGAAGTAGCATTGCGCTGCACCTGGTCGGCGCCTCCACCCAGTGCAGCCCATCGGATGGCTCGGTCAGCACTGCTGAATACATGCCAGATTCTTGGTACAATGTTACAGATGCTGATTTTTCAACTCAGACTGTTTATTTCTCATGATTTTTTTCTGTAATGTATTTGGATAAAAAGTTTTTTCTTCCATATTTGTTGTGTTCTCTTAAAAGTGTACTCGTAAAAACATATGGAAGGGGAGTATAATGCTCTTAGCAAAGTTCTCGCACTTGGAAGTTAATCTTGCCTTGTCCCCTCTTTCCCTTGCACATATGCACATAAGTGTGCACACGCACATATATCATGTAGATAGCAAATACAGTGATGTGGAAGTTAGGAAGACTTTCATTAAATGCCTTTTTTTTTTTTTTTTTTCCAAAAAATTTGTTTTATTTTTATTGTGACCACCTCTAGAACCATTTCTACCATTCCCTTTGTGGATGGTGAGAGTGAACTTCTGTCTTTAAATGAAAATATTGGATGTATAGCTAGGAATGAAGGTGAGCTCAGCTCAAGTGAGGGGAAAATACTGGAGACGTTTGCATCGCCACACTCCTGCTCTGAGTGTTACTGGCAGCGCTCCGATAACCACTTATGAACCAGAAAATATGTGTGCCTTGATTATGCGTGTTCAACATTTGGTGTTCAAAGCTGTGCTCTTTGGAAAAAAGCTAAACTTTGATAATCTCCAAGGAGGCATCAGCGCGCAAGTCCTGATCAAAGGCTGACGCGCTGCGAAGCGATGCCGATAGACTCTGCAGCGAGCGCGCGCGGCCGCCGAGCCTGGCGTGGCTGAGCTAGCTGCAAGTTGCCCGCAGATCTTTGCGAGTTAGAAGATAGGACATCAAGCTGCAAAGTTAAGATTTTCTCTGGAGAGCTTTGGAGGCTTATTTTGAGGGTATTTCTGAGCACAGTCTCCAGATTTTCTGTCCTACGTGGGGAAGTGGAATATTTAAAGTAAAATAAAGGAAAATACTTAATGTTATTTTCATAATTCATCAGTTTATGATCTAAGCTCTAGCCTCCTGATTATGGGATCCTTAAAATACTGCACAAAGAGATAGAAGAAAGCTAAAGATGGGAAGATATTTGAAGATTTTGACAACTTTAGGGGAAAAAGAAAAGTAACAAACCATTGCAATCAGTAAGACATGATTAATTTGTCTTGAATTAAAATTTAGACATCTTACCAAAGTAGTCATTAATAAAATATTGAAGTCTTTTTTTAGGATAAGACCTCTATAAATACTGAAAGATGCCTTGCCACCAGTCACAAAATATTCACGAGAAACCATTTATTTTTTAATTCCAGTGTCATTAAATTTGCAAATGGAATAAAAAGAAAACAAGAGGGAAATCTACTCTTTCAGCCAGCTCAAGCAGTTCAAGTGGTAAGTGACATTCTAGAGTTTCACAGAATTTATATTGGCTACTTAATGAAAAGTATTGAGGATTGCATAGATGTTTGACAAATGTGTACTTTCTTCTTAAATGTTCGCGTCTGAATAATGCATGCAAATCTCTGAGCCTGTCCAAAGCTCAACTTTAATGCCTTTGTGGTTTCTTTAAACAACAACAACAACAACAACAACAAATCAGAACTGCCCTTGTTTCTGCAGCACCAATATAGGCACAGAGACACAAAGAGACACAAACTTCAGTCTCGCTGCAGGCTGCCGGTCCATGTCGTGATGCCTGTCTGGGCTTGCACCTAGGTGTTCTCAGCATCCTATCCCCTCTGAAATCTATCCAAAAGGGGAAAAAATGTATTTTGCATATTTTTTTGGGGGGGAGAGGGGAAAGACACTATCCTTGTTTTCTCCAGGTTAGCTAAAGTAACATATTACTCAAGTGAGTCAGCCACCTAAATATGTGGAAAAGAGAGACTGATTTAGAAATCAGGTTTAAAAACAAAATGAAGGTGATTGAGAAATGTCTTCTTTGACCTGGGTAGATGGTGCTACCGTTCTGCATCAAAATGTAGAGTGGTTTTGAAATTTTCATTGTTTGTAGCAACATAAAATGTCACAGAAAGAAGAGTTATCTAAAGGTTCTTTCTTTTTTTTTTTTTTTTTTTCTTGAACGTTGACTTTCATTTTCAGAAATCTTTTCTATAACGTCTCTTATTGCTGTTTTTCTTCAGTGTAATATCATTTGCTCTATATCCTCTTCTCCTCCCCTCTCTCTTTTTTAAGAACACCTCTTGATTTTTGTCCTTTTTGTCCCCCTGATCCACCCAACTGAGCATCTCTGGTCCCTGAGCAAGCTGGTGCATGGGCAGCTCTGAATATACTGCAAGATACTTTGGTTTGTTCCAAAGGGCCGATCCAAGTTTTGACCCTGCTTCTGTTGTAATGAATTTTCCATGCTGTTCCTCAGTAGTTTGTGTGAAATCTTGGCACTACTGAAATCACGAGAAGTTTTTGACCAAAGATTTCACTCACTGTTATAGCAGCTTTGACTACATGCGCATCTAGGGGCTGACAAAATGCCTTTTGGCTGAGTTTTCTCTAGTGCATCTGTTTCCTTGGTATTTCGTATCACTTGACATGATCTGGGAGGGAGTATTCAGCATGCCTGCTAACCAAATATTCTGTCTCAGCATAACAAGGGGGTAAAAACAAGCACAGCGAAACCCAAATTTTCAGTAACGATGTTCGACAGCTTCACTATACGCAGCGGGTGTCTGATTATAGAGAGTTGTGAGCGACACGTTGCAATAACGTGAAAAAATGAGAAGGTTTCATGTCGCCACGTGAATAGTTTCAGGAAACTGAGCCTGAGCATGAGAGGTTTATCATTAGGTACAGAATTAGTTCCTAGAAATGCTATTAAGACTTTGTAATAGGCACATAGGGTTTTTTTTTTGTCTAAAAAATTGATCATTTATATTCTATGATTTTTTTTTTAACATTTAGAAGAAAACACAACAAATGAGGAAGGTTGTGTGCATGCCTAGAGCACATCTATCTGCACATGCATATAGCAAACACACGCACAAGAAAACCGTAGCAGTCATGAAGGTGTGAATAATATTTTTTTCCTACAAGTTGTCAGCTCTATGTTAATGGAAGTGAGACATGCAAAACACCTACCCAAAAGCAAATTGCAAAGTTTTATAATTATTTCCAGGTATTACACGGTGTAAGTGATCACAGCTAAAATATTTTCAAAATACCAGAGTTAATATTTTGAAACACTGCTAAATATTTGTTATACATAGTATAAAAGAATATATTTTTGCTCCTGTAACGTGTATTAAAGATCTCCTCTATGCAGGGATGATCTAGTGAGGCTTGTTTAGTGAGGCACAAGTCAGGATGGAAGGAAGTGGCACTTGCAAGTACAAAACTAAACAACTAAATCTCACTGTGTCAAAGTTATGGTCATACAATGACAAACTGCAATCGGAAGATCTCTGGAGTGAAGCTGAGACGATGCTCTGATGAGTTAGACTTTAGCCACTGCTATGGAACCAAGCGCGGAGCAAAGGGGAGTAGCCTGTGCAAAATGCCTGTGCGAGGCACAATTGAACCAACACTCCATTTATTATAGAATCAGTTTTATAAGTTACCAGGGAGGAAATGAACAGGTGGGTAATGGAGGAATGGAGTTTGCTGAAGGTTTCTGGTAAAGTTTTTGGACTGTTTCCCTACGTGTAATTTCTGGTCTTGTGGCACAATTTTGGCCTCAAACTTCTGCAGGAAAAGTCTGCAGAGGTCCTGAGAGAGAAGACAACTCCTGATCAGAGCTGTCTCCTGCATTCAGCCATCGAATGGAGGGTGATGCCTCTCTCCTGTAAATAGGTACCAATTTATCCTGGCATCCACATGGGTAAACTTGAGATGATCGTTTCACTCCTGTTAGAGCAAAATTCTCTAGAGAACAAGTTTTATTTTAACCGTGGTAGAAGGGTAGCAGCAGTAAGAAGGTTATTTTGTTCTGTGAGTGATATTTGTGCTGTCTCATTTTCCATCTCTATTCTTAATCTAAAATGCTTGAATTTAATAAAAGATAATGAGAAGAAATCCCCTGAACCCATCAGACAGACAGGGGAATATCTGAATGATGGAGTCCATACTCTTGCATGATAGAGAAGCCATAAGAGCTTTGTCAGAGATAACTCAAGATTACTTGTTAAAATGGTTAAAAAGAAAACAAACCCAGATTTAGTAATCTAAAAATGACTGTCGAGATGACAAAAACATCCAATCTTCCTCAGTTTAAGTAAATGGGTAATTAATCTTTCAGCTGTCTGACTTAGATGGTTCTGATATTACACTTCTCCAAAAAGAGATGATTTACAAAGGGGAAAAAATTCATGCGTTTTTGTTGCTTTGATTATAGAGGAGCATCACTGTTCTAGTCCGACCCTCAGCCTCCTTTAGAATAATCTCGGGAGACCAATAAACTACATCTGAGCTTTAGTTGCTCAAAAGGGACCACATGCCTCTATCATTCATATTCCACTTAAAAGCTGTAAGCTGTGCTGCCGTTATTTCTATCTCCTTGAAGATAAATGAACATTCTTACATGATCCGTTTCCTTCCTTGACGGAGGGGAGAAGCAATTGAAACTCCAGGGTTCTGCCTAGTGCCAAGGGCAAGGTCAGGGCCTGGCGCCCAGTAACAGGGCCCAGCACAGCCCCCTGTCCGGCTCACGGCCGCACCGGTCACCGCAAGGTCCCCTCGACTCGTGGCGGGTGGGATTTGGCCACCTGCTGCCCTCCGCGATGCCCGTGGCCGCCTGGGACGGGCGCCTGGGGTCTGCGGCCAAACCGCAGCTTTTCAGCTCGCTCTGGGCAAGCAGGACTTTCTTAAAGAGTTCCCAAGATGTGTTAAACAGGCATCACCTTCACAGAGCACAAAAAGGCACTAAAAAGCCCTCAAAGGAGTAAACCAAAGCAGAAATGTGCAAATAGGCACAATTTGAAATACGCGAGTATGCGTTTCCTAAGAGCCGGAGCACAATCCTTGGGTGCTACGATGTTGATTTGCAATGACATTTGAACATACAAAGTACACAACTTCTACTTATACGGGAGGCTAAGAGTTTCTCTTCCCCTCGCTCCTTCCAAGGAACGTGCTGTACCCGTGGCTTTCAGAAGCCATGGGGTGGCCCTGGCACTTACTATTGTATTTAGCAGTAAAGCCAGCGTTAGGCACAAGCTGCAATCGGGCAGAAGACTAACTGTAAAGCCAAGAAAAAGTGCAGTTCTTTTGTGCTGCAGAGGCTCTGAGAGGCCTAAGGGCTCCCCAAGCAGCCCTGAAGTGCTCCAGCAGCTGGAACGTCAAATGGAGATGGAAGAGCAGCCAAGAAATGAACTCCTAAGAAAGAAAATGCAAAAAGGTTTTGCTCTTCATTTATCTACTCTTTAACAGTATCATTTTCAGTCTTGTTCAAAAAATAGTGCACACCGCGCTGTGAAGTTAGGCCATGCTTGCAATTCTGCACTGCCTTTTGAAGCACAAGCTTTTGATAAAAATAGACAGTGGACTGTAAAGTTAGGTCTTATTTTATGTATGCACATTTTTAATTTTCCAATCCATATCAGATTGCTTATATTGTAATATACATTAGTTCAAGTCACCCATTACTAATGAAATAAAAAAAAGAGAGAGTTGAAAATGCTTTCTGTTATTTTAGGGGATTGGAGGTTTTCTAATATATTTTTTTTTCCTAAAATTTTTAGGGAAGGAAGGAGGGAGAGAAAATCTATGGATTTTATTATTGATGCTACTGCACAGTAGAACTAGTCAGAAGACAAATTTTGGATCCATTTGTGTTCCTCAAAACATCTGTGTGGCCCTAGTCCTGAAGTTCTGAGGCAAAGTGAGGTAATTTAAAAGAAAATTGCTAGGTGAAAACTTTATGAAAAAACTGAAATTGTATGCTATTTAATAAACATATATTTTTTCATTCTTTGCTTCCCAAATATATGCTACTTCTGTGCATATTGGTGTATTCGCTGGAAGTCTAAGTGCTCATGGTGCGTTTCATAAAGAAGATGGAAAAAACAATCTGTTATTCTTAAGTTATTTTTGATCTAAAATAATTTAAATATTGCTGACTCTTTTGCTTCTTGCTGCTTTGTGTTAAACCCGACTAAATGAGATGATTTGAGAAATTAATGACAATATGCTGGAAATCTATGTCATGGTCAACTTCTAAATTGCACAAAACAGTGTGTGTAATGGAAGCATCAGTAGCTCCTCAATTACACTATCATGAACAGTATAGATACTAAAATGGAAATGGTACGTAAATAACAAAAGAGAAAGGGGTCTAAAAGAGAAAAGGGTATCTAAAATAGGGGTTAGAGCCACTGCCTTGTTGGTCTCGCAAAGCTTTTCAGGGGAACTAAGAGTAACTATTGCCCCCCAACAAGGGAGACGTTGATGTGAAGGCAAGTCAGATACTGCCTACTACAAAAGAAGAAAAGAGACAGGACCTGTGAATCCCTGTGCTATTTGCAGGTTCGCACTGTTTATTATTAGATAAACGTTTTAATAGGTTTGATTGCTGTTTCCAAAGGAGTCTGAAGGGTCTCAAAAAAGGGGTTATAAGTTATGATGTTAAAAAGGGAATATGTAATTTTGTCCATTTAGAAGGAGCACAGGAAATTGTATAAGATTCTGCTAATTAGACAGACTGATTTCATTTATGTAACTCTTAAACTGACTTGCCAAGAGCCTTAGCACCTTTGTATTTGTATATCAGGTATGTGGCTAAGATTCATGAATGCTTTTTTTTTTTTTTTTTTTTTTTTTTTTTAATCCAATGCCCTGCACTTTATCTTGGCCTTTCTTAAAATCTTATCTATTATTTTTCTATTTCTAATTATTACAGTAAAATTGTGACTCGATAGGCAGATTTGTTGTATCGTAATCCCCTTCTCAAATGTGCTGGGTGAGAACATGCCATAGTGCATTGAGTTTTAATGGGTGTAACACTTCCCTGCTCTCTTCACCAGAGTATCTAAGACGCCTCAAACAGCTGTCATGTAGCATTCAGAAAAAATAAGAACTAATAAATTAATGCATCAAATAATTAAAGCTATTAGCTACTTTAGGAGGTTTTCATCAACAATATTTATTGCTACGTGCAGACTTGCTCTTGGTATTGTGCATTTGTCTTCGTGCCAGAGGAGCCCCTAGATGGGAAAGCCTGGATAACAGATGACTGCAATCCAGTGCAGTCCCCTTCTGGCACAGTGGCTTCTCTTTGCAGATGTAACCAATGTGATAAGTCAGCCCGTGTTTTACTTGAAAACTCTTTTTTTCCTCACTTATAATATCATATAATTCACCCCAATGTTCCGAAGACACTTGTGCCAGGATGCAGACCTGTGGAAGAACTCTGTCTATCTTTGTTTACCTGGTTATGTTGCCTCTTAATGAAATTCCCCAAGCCCTGATTATTTATTTGTGTTTCTACAAGTAGTGCTCAGGTATGTACCCACTTAAAATTTCTAATTCAGTAAGACAGGTTGGCCCATACTCCTGAGCAACCACAGACAGGGCTTAAGCACAGAGATCGACACTCAACTTACATATGCTTGGTTATTGTCAGAAAAGTTCTTTTTATCCTTTAAAGGACTAAAGGTGTTGTCTCTAACTATGGACATTGATAGTGCTTACTATGACAAAATGTTAAAATAATTCAGGATATTAAAAAGTGCAAAGTTAAAAGACTGCGAAGGTTACAGCATGAGCTAAAGAGACACAACTCTCTTTCCCTCAGCGCTTTGTATGGTTTTGGCACAAATTCTGACACGTTGATTAACATTCTTATAGTTCTGTTTATCAATCCTGATGCACAAAGGTGTTAAAATGTAATTATTAGTGAAGACTGAAATAGCCTGAGATCCTCAAGGAATAGACGAAACTGCAGAGGATGATTTCACTTAAAATTACTTGCTTCATTTACTAAAAATGTTCCTCAATATTTAAATGACTGTCAAGGCATGCCAGAGATGAAAAATAACAAAGATATTTTCTCCATTAATATGAACACAGGTAAAATATTTTTTCTATAATCATTTTGTTATTAATTATAGAGCTTTTGTAGCAATACCTTTATATCTCACGATGAAAAGCAATGATTGTTATCCAAAAGGTCTTCTGCTTCCTCTTACAAACTGAAAAACTAAAGGTGTGACCGCCTTCGATCAGCAATGGTTATGTGTGAACTAGCACAGCGCGGGGGCCATTGCAGACCAAACGCGAGCGGGACGCGGCTGTGTCGTGATCGGAGGTGTAAATTCCGACGTGGACTCTCAGAGCTCTGCCAAAGGGGCGGCGCGCGTGGCTGCGCAGCGGAGCCTCTCGCAGAGCTGCCCTTCGCTGCATGGGGCTGATGTAATGGGGCTCGTTTAAGGACGCGGCGTTTGCCCTCCGTGTGAATTTCCATGCACCGATGGCTCCACTTTTAATCTCATTGTGGGATTCTCCTGTTCTCCTTGAAAGCCATAGGAAGTTAGGGGTTTTTTTGAACCCTGTGAGAGCAACTTGTTCTCCCTGGTCTAGTCGGTGCTTATTGCCTCGCCATCAAAATGCAGCCTCAGTTCTTGAAAGAGCGAGCTACATGTGGTGAAACTCTCTTTATTCTTCTCAGAAATAAATTTCTAAGCTCTTCAAAGCAAAAGTCCCATTTCAAGGACCTTTTGGCTTAAAAGAGAGGTTCATTTTGCATTTAAAATTCACCTAACATTGAGAGCTTGCCGATGCAGCACCTCGTTAAGGGAACACCCTGCTGACCTGCCTCTGCACAGGGTTTTGAGGCTGCCGATACAGGAGCTGTTTATTGGTGCTCCTGCTCCTGTCAGTGAATGTGGGAGATGAAAATGCTTCGTGTGGGGGGTGACAAACCTGGTAGCTCTGTTGACTGTTGCCCCTTGCACATCCCAGACTTATAGCAGCTTGGCATTGCTTCCTAAGGCTGCCCTAAATAGCTACTCGGGGGATAATTCCGTCTCCAAAGAAGTTATAGCTGAGGTCCTTTTATAACCCAGCAGCCTTGAAGTGCAAGAATAGATTCGTAGGTCCATTAGAAAAGCCTGAAAATTTTAAGAGCTGGGGCCAAAACGTGGGTGTCCCTGAAAGCTGGAAGCTGCTTTGCATTCGCCCTCTCTGCGGTACCCAGGGTACTGCCCAGCTCCCTGATGTGACTCCTGCGGTCACTGTGTCTGCCTACACACTCTAAAAGGTTGTGCAATATTTTGGTTTATCTGCAGAGTTCGTTATATTTTGCATTTGTAAATCCAGCAAATACACAGGGTTTCGTGTTTGTCTCAAAAGTGAGAGAGCCTCTAGATCAGGTTGCTAGAAAGGGAATGGTGAGGGTAAATCTGTAAACAGAAGTGCAAACCAAAGTATTGTTTCTAGATTCACCAATTAAATTGGTGCAACTGTTACCACATAGTTTTCCACTACCACCTGAAGAGCCGATTTGATTTCAGTTATAACTAATTTTCTATAGAAGTTAATTACGAACCAATTACTTATGATCAAACTCTTTCCCCTTCTCTGAAGATATCTTTAAGTTTCTAGCATTCTCATCTTTCTTCTCATCTTCACCTCATGATCAGAGGTGAGAATTTTAACAGTTTAATTATTTTCTTTAGAAGCCAAGATAATTACAACGGGCTCATCTTGGCTCGTGCTAAAAGTTTCTTTTAATGATTTTGCCATTGACTGTACTGAAGAACACTTCTTAAATCAACAAAATGATACCTAGACACTGCATAGAGATGAAAAAAATGAAACGAACAATGTCATTAATGTGGGATATCGGCTCCCTCCAAATACATATTAGCTGGATCCTGTAAAATTTTACTTGCTTTCCTGTTTTATTATTCATATGAATAACCTGACTAAAATTTGTGGAATAAAGAGTAGTCAAAGATCTGAACAAAAAGCTGGACTGCTCCTTATCAAAATTTCTAGGAGAAGCTAATGGAGCAGTATGCTGTGCAGTCATATTAAATATGCTGAATAAACTTGTATCAGTATCAAAAGAGGACCACTCCTTAAAAGGATCTTTACAAAAAAAAAAAAAAAAAAAGTTACCAACAGAGTCTCAACAGAGATCTTTAGAAAGAATACGCTTATATATAATACAGAAGAAAAATGATGAAACTGTGACCAAATGAGAGAGAAAAAAATCATGAACTTTTAGGATATTAACTATAACGATATGCTTCAGTTTTAGAGGTAAGACCTAGCAGGTTTTTTTTTTCTTTTTTTTTTTCCCCAAAGAAATCACTAAGCATGTAAACACAAATGATCAAGTTGATAATGTACCTGAATCTTCAAAAAGCATTTCACAAGATAGAGATCAGCAGTGCTTTTCAAAGAAACCAAGTAACATGAAATAAAAGGTGAAGATCTGCAGGAGAATTTTGATGCTGCTGGGTGACTGTGCAAAAAAACAGTAGGTGAAATTTGGTGTTGAAGAGTAATCCACAGCAAAAATTCTATGCCTATAGATAACTACCTTGAATCACTTATGAAAGAGACCTTAAGAATAATTCAGGGTAATTTACTGCAAAAGTTGACTTAATTCTGTGTCTTAAGAAATAGGCAAATGGAATCTTGAAATTATTAGAACAGAGAGAAAGAAGAAAAGAGAAAACACCACAATGTCACTATGTAAATTTGTGATGTGCCAGTCTCTTCAAAACTGCATAGTCTTGCAGATTGAAAATGTGTGTTTTGTTATCCAAAAATGTACAATATAGAGTGATGGTAGAGGTAAGCAGCTCCTGTAAGAGGACAGATTAAAGAGGGGGGAATTCTTCAGCATGTGAAAAGGAAGATAGATTGAAGGAAAATATAGTAGTATATAGAGAAGAGAACACTATACATAGAACAGTATAAAAATGGTGAAATGGAAATGATTATTCATTTATTTTTATTGCCTCCTCCTCCAAGTCTAGGAGGCACCAAGTGAAATCGTCAGTTAGTTGAGCATAAGGAATTTTTTTACATGCATAATTACATTGTGGACTTGTGGCCAGGATGTTTGGATAACAGCATGAATGTTTCAAAGAGTGATTAGACAAATTAGTGGATGAAAGAGTCCCCCTGAGTACAAAGATACTAATGAAATCAGATGGCTGGAGTTTGGATGCCTGCGCTGACTCAGTCACTCAGTATTGCTGGTTGCAGCCAGGTGCAGGAGCCCGGGGTTAACTGACCTGTGGTCTAACTCAGTGCGGATCTCTCTTGTTCCTCCTATAAGGTGTTCAGCTGTTAGACACTACAGTACTCAGCTCTGCACAGGCTGCTGATTACTTTAGAATTACATCTTTTCAGCATATTAAAACCCAGGGCAGAAATACCCCTCTACTTCAGCTCTGCCCCTGCACACAAAGAATGCTGCAATCCACTGAAGGTGCAACCTAGTTCCCTTGGCTTGAAATCTGCAGGCAGATTACATCCTGGTAATACCCACCTCCACGGCACCCCGTTCTTAGCAGAATATCAACAAACGTTTTAAAAGCATTTACTCTTAGCTAACACTGGGGGGGTTAGCTTCTTTTAGGGGGGGAAGTCAGACCCCTGCAAGTTCAAACTGATCAGCCTGTTCTAAACTAAACTTTGGAGCTATCGTTGCTGCTGTCATTGGGAACATAAGCGTCTCTTGGGAGAGTTATATTTGCAGATGTGCAAATGAAGTTAAAGGTTGGAATACTGAAGCCTTCCTAATTAGTGTGTGCTGCTGTCAGCACTGCTATCACTTACATTGCTGGGTGGGAAGGGTTGGCTATTTTTTATTGCTTTAGGTCAATAATTTTTGTCTCTAATTAAATAGGATGGAGATTATTTTACTTGAAATTAAATGGCCCTTTTTAGCCCCGTTATGAAAATATCACAACTGTGTGCGCATTTGGTCTGGATCTTTCACTACCATCCTCCTAAAAAGGTAGTGAGCAGGAAAATTAGGCAGAAGTTATGGCCACTGAGCAGGCTCGAAAGGAAAAAGCTTTTCGGAGCAAGAGCGGTCCTGCTCATCACTGCTCAGATGAACATTTAATAATTCATAACAACTAACTGAGTTATGTTTGCCCTTCAATACGTTTCCAAACGTGAACAGATTATATGGTAATTGCTTTCAAGCTTTATGTTCTATTTCATGTGCCTAATAAAAGTTTATCTTTTAGGGCTTACTTTATATCTCTTTTTGATCTACTCCTAACTGACTGCAATACACTATATTAAAATATTTATCATTGTGCTATCAAATATTAACCATTTTAAAGCATCTGACTAAAGAAAACAAATAATGCTGGTTGTTTAACTTTTTATGAATTTCCTAATATTCGGTTGCTCAGAAATCTCCCACGATACAGCACCAAAAATTCTGAAGAACTGAAGTATATTCGCAATATTTAAATTTACTTGGTTAGAAATGCAGTCTTGCTTATGTCCATCACCTGCGTGCACTTGGGCTCTGCGTGGAAGATACCAGCTTTGCAGTCTGAAAAGACTACGAGTCCCCTTTGGTACAAGGATCTTAGGGAATTGTTTGTTCTTCCGTAGGACTCAGCGAGATGGTGAGATCGCGTCCCTCAATTCTGGTCCCTCTACAGCCTGTTTTGCTGCCGTGATGCCCGCGGGCTCTGCGGGCAGCCCAGCCAAGACCCGGCTTGAGGCTTCGAGCTTGATCCGCAACCTGCCTGTAAGTGACAGGAGCTGCACAGAGCTGTAATTACGTAAAGCAGCCGGTGCTTTCATCTTCTCCTCTGTGCTCTTCAAAATCAAAAGCAGTTTCACTTCATCATTTTCATTAACTGCAGTGTTTGTATTTTCTGTTGACACTTGGTTTCCTGACCTAAAAGATCCTCTTTCTTGAGAGATAACCTCCTTGCACTCCAGTCCCTCATTAAAAAGTAATGACATTCCATGCTGTTCATACTTTGATAGTTGAGTTTTCTATCTATCACTGTAGATATTCTACAGGTCATAGGTATTGGAAGTAATGGATTAATCAACACATTGATGTCTTTTTTTCAGATTTAAAAGACTCTGGGTATCAGTATGGGGCTATACATATACTAATATTTCAGCATTATTCCCCTGAAGTTAGTGAAATCACAGTATTTTGTACCCTCTGATTCTCAGAGGGCCGCTAACTCTCTGAATTTTTTTTTTTTTTTTTTTTTTAAGGAATTGATGATAGCAAACCTTTTCACATTGAATTGTGAATGTAAACCTCGAAAAGCAAATGTTAATATAATTCACAGGTCACTATAATTCTAAGAGTCACAATTTTAGATGTTTTTCTTCGGAAATTTAGTCTGCATGATGATTTTGATCAAATACCTTGGCTTGTAACATTTATAAGACCTGACAATGCAGCCAATAAAAGAAATGTTTGCATTTAAATCAAGTTCATTCCCAGGGGCAGGTGCAAGTACTAAGCATTGTTTGAGTATTAAGGATAAGAGTGTAACTATAATCTTCTGCCTGACAAAATGGAAGAAAAGGGTAAAAAAAACTATTCAGATCTCAACATAAGGTGTCTAGCTAAAAACTCACTTGCCTAATTATTTAAGACTTACATTCTGCAACTAAGATGACTCAAATGCCCTGGATTTAATGGAGGAACAAGACAGCCTTTGGGAGCTCCCGTGTGCCCTGTCTAGGCCTTGATGGGGATCTGGCTGCAGGACTCAAGGTTAAACCTCTTTATTTGCTCATTGACTATATGAAGGGAGGTAGTGATTTTCTGAATAATATTAATCGTTGGACCTTCCCTGACCTTTTCCCCCATGGGATGATCATGCCTAATGAAAATTCGGCTGTGCTGCTGAGCTGTGATGGGCAAGAGAGTTACTTGTTCTTTGCCTGATTGGATAAATACGCAGCTGTTTTTGGAATCAATTCTCAGGCGTGTGGAATTAAAGGCTGTGCTTCTTGAGCGCCCTGGCAACCCAATTCAGTCACCTGAAATGTCAGGGATAAAAAATACAAAAGACGCAGAACTGTGACCAGTAACTTGGAAAAGCAGATGAATGCTCCTGGATAGTATTTTGCCTCTCTACCTTCAACCCTTTTGTGTAAATTCAGGCAGACCATCAGCGTGTGAATGTTTCCACATTGTTACAGGCTTCTGCTTGTCATAAAGTGCTATGTTCCCTTTAGCACTGGTCCTAAAAAGCTATAGTAGTTGGTTAATCCTCTTGCCTGGCTTAGACCTTTTGCTTCTATTTTTATGTGTATTTTAGAGAAAATTCTGTAATTTCTAGAAGATTAAAAAAAAAAAAAAAAGAAAATATAGCTATTTTGCTATTTCTCATGTTTCTGGAAATTTAAAACAGTTGCAGCTTGTTCTGCTCCTAATTCCTTCTTTGCCCTTTGATCCAACATGTGTGTGGGTGAGAGACCCACTGCATGCAGGGAGTGAAGCCCTGGCAGCCCCACGGAAGAGCTGGGAGTAGGTGAACAAGAATCTGCCCATGCCACCAGACCCTGCTGACCCCGTGTCTGCGCAGGGTAATGCTGAATTCAATAAGATAACAGCCCTTATCGTGCTGCGTTTTATCTGGGAGGCAAAGTCTAAAATTGCATCTGACCTCTGTGTGCGCAGGGACGCAAGTGATGAGCGCTCTGCCCTGGCCCCCAAAGGTGTGAGATGAAATCGGTAAGTGAGCTACCTAAATGAATGTTTCTGAGGATAACAGTGCCTGTGTCTTGCCCATGTAGCGCGCAGGAGGCTCTGAATGGCAATTTATCAAATCATATATTGTGAGCCGTAGACCACAGTTGGTCTTTCATGGTTGTTTTTCCCAAATGGATTGGTAGTTTTTAAAACTAAGTCATTTTGTTTGCTGATACAATTATATGAGTAATTAAACAGTCCACAGTATAGATTTGCCTTGCTTATTTATAGGTCAAATTTCCATTTTTTCTAGGTCAGTGATGTCTAGTAATACAGTTTTGCAAAAATAGAATTCATTAATAGGCTATATGGCTATATATGACAAAAGTTTGGGGTTTTTTAAACTTAATTTTGTTTTTAAGGATGTGTGTGTCTCTCCTTGTATATATGCATTTGTGTACAGGACAAGCTCAGAGAAATCAAATCAGAAACACACACTACTTGTTCAGACAAATAATCCTTTCAAGTTTTGCTAATGCAGTAGGATGTTTTCTTGTTTTTCCTCTGCACTGGATCTGCTTGCTTGCCCAGGCATTTGTTTAGATTTCAATGCGAAAATCATAAATGCAACTAAAATTGCTTTGCTACAGAATTAAATGAATTGGAATTCTGTTTCTCCATGAGGAGACTTGATTTAAATCAACAGATTTAAATCACTGTAAGCCTGGTAAAACATGGCAGTTATATCTGTTCCATAAAACTGACAACTGCATCTAGTTCTTCCTCTGAATTTGATCAGATGACTTGGTCTAAATTGGAGAGTATCTAACACTGATGTGGTCAGTGAGAGACAATTAATTTTGTCAGCAAATATAAAAGGGCTAGCTTGCATTTCCAGAAACTGATTCAGCTAAAGTCAGGCTAATTATATGTTGGACACAAAAAATTCTCATTAAAAGAAAATTATTGAGGTTATAATGTCAAAACCTGAAAAGATAGGAAATGCTGCAATTAATATGTAATCAGTTTGACTCTCTGGTACATACACTAATATAATATCTCAGTGCTTCACAAATGCCAATGATTATTTTGCCAACATCTAGAGGCGATAAAGGGGCAGTAGCGTCCTTCTACATAAGGGATACACAAGCAGATGAAGATTTTGTGATTTTTCAAACTTACTTCAAACTAATGATATATTTTTTTCAGGATAATAATACAAGACTTGTATTTAAAACTGTCTTTTGCCTAATTGCAGCTGCAACTGTAAGTGCTTGGTCTTTTGTAAATAATACTCTAATGTAGGCATCCTGAAAATGAGAAACAGTTAACAACCACATGTAAAAAGTATGATTTATATAGCCTGCCAAATATAAACAGGAGCTTTTGGCAAAAACAGAGAAGGTCCAATTTTCCTGAATAACATCTAGCAGCCTTGTCCATGTAAACTTTCTTTCTCTTCATTTATTCCCTCGCTTTGAAGCTAATTGGTTAATTATCACTATTTTCCTGAAACTCTTCATTTTTTGGTCTTTCTGTCTGAACAGATTTGTCACTTAAGTGAACTGTCCCAGATTTCTACTTCTGAAGTATTCATCATTTAGAGAGGAAAGGAGTTATTTCCGTCTTTATTGCTTATGATTTATGATTTATATTTGTTTTAGCGTGTTGTATAATATTTGATAGTACAGCAAATTTTATAGTGTTTGGCTAATTAGTGTCAGTAATTACATTTTCTCTTGTGTTTCTTAGTCTTATAAATCAAAAGTGATCCCTTGTAGAAATCTCTTTAATATATGTGAAGAAGAATTCAGAGAGGCAGGGAGAAAAGGTAAAAGAAATACATAAAAAGATTTTCCAGAGTTTGGGGAAGTAGATGGTCAAAACCGTTACGAAGAATAAATCTTAAGAATCCACTACAAAAGAAATAGGCAATAAAATCCTAATTCTATGTATCCTGGCATAGGATTGGCACCCAGATGTTTACAAGATCCCTGTTACTCAGGAATGAAGATAAAAACAGAGCTGAGCATTGAAACAACATCTGCTTCTAACAACATTTATGCATAATTTCAGCACCTATTTTTAAGGTGGTTAAGTATAGCTCAACTTTTTAGCTTTTGCCCAATTTTCACTATTACATCAGGTAACAAGCCATTGTTTTGCAATTTTTGTCACTTATAGACATAGTTGAAGATATGAAAGCACATCATTAAGCTGCTCAAAAAGTTGACGTTTAGCACAGAGTAAAGCAAACATGCAGAAAAACCATGTTTTGTCTTTTAGGATGAATGTTCAAGTTTGCGTTCATGTGCTAATGTTTTAGTACAGAAAACGTATTCCACGGTGGCATATTCACGTATTTCAGTGGGAGCTCCTGCAGGCATTAGCCAAAGAGAGAGAGGCCGCTAAAAGCACAGCTGGATGAGGGGCGGCTCCACAAAGCTCGGGGACTGGGCGCTGCTCCGGCTCGCCGGAGCTGTGCTTGTTTCGGCCCAGAGGCAGCGGGGGTGCGGGAGAGGGGCAGCTCCCAGGGTTACTTACGTTGGCAGCCCAAGCTGCGCCAGATATATCCCGGCAGACACTTATCACACTTAGGCCCTGAGGTTCCCTCCTTACACTCACAAAATCCTCTGTCATTACAGCGATCATGGACTGACCCAAAAGGGTTACAATAACAGTCTGCAGAAACAAGACAACACACACACACACTGGATTCAGGTCTACGTATGGTAATAAGTCATTCAATACCAATAAAGGGTGCATTTCCAGTATTAAAGGAAGACTGTCTATTAGTGATATATGGAGCAGTGGATGTAATTATTATAGGCCCATTTATTTGTTTACACATGTCATTTCAGGCAGAGACCCTTTATGGTGTGAAGAGAACAAGTAAACAGAAGATAAAAAAGAGGAAGATAATCTCTGAGGGTAAGTGATTTTAACAGAAATTCTGTTTTGGCAAGAATGTTTTTGACAACTTAATGAACATTAAGAAAGGTTTGTATAGTATGGATATATAAATATGCCATTAGAACGGAATGTTTTACATTATTAAAATAGGCTTATCTATACTGCTCAATATTTTGAGAAGTGCTGAATGTCTTTATTGAGCTATATAAATGCACTTTACTTATTTCCAAGATAGTCTTCCTTTATAGTTTGGAGTAATATATTAACTTATGTGGCTATTTGCCATTAAATTGATGACAGTGTATTTATCAGAGATGTTAAACCTTCTACATACTCTACAAGGATAATACCTGAGGTAAGCAGCAAGGCAAGGTGAAACTTGCTCAGAAGTGGCTTTGCACCTGCCTTTTCTATTCCACTTTTCTCGCATCCTGGTGGGTAGATGGAAGATGCAGTGGGGCTGACTCCCTGCTGTGTATTTTCTGCATGTGAGCTGACCTCATTCCAGCAGGGTAATCAGTTTCCTCCCACAACTCTTACTGTAGGGGAATATGTTTTCTTCTTCATTTACGGCCCTTTTCTTTAATGTAATTGCAAAATCAATGTTCAGCTTTTAGCTAGCTTAAGAAGACAAGACTGTTGCTAGCACAGCTCATTTCTAACATTCTGTTGTTCATTTCCCACCCCCCCTTTTTTTTTTTTTTTTTTTTTTTTTTTTTTTAAACTGCAGGGCCAGATTTTATTTGTATGTAGACCAATGTAGACCCAGAGTAACTCGACTGTCAACAGACACCACGGACACACTTAGGTTTTGGCAACTTCTCTGATCTCTGCTGCTGTTGAAAGCAAAAGATACAAACTGACTCCTGAATATGGGCAACCTGCTGGGAGTCTGGCTTTGTATGTCTTTAAAACAGTGTTGTTTTGTTGACTGTCTTTGGCAGTTGTTCTCTAGCATTATATGAAGCTGTGTAGTACTGCAAATGACAAAATGGAGTTTAACTGGAAAGTGAAATATTTAAAAATCCAATGTAAAAACTGTAACAGGAAAAATGTTCCCAGGAACACATTTGTCATCTGTTGTTGCAGTTTTTATTAGCTATAAATTACAGATGACACTTGGGATATTTGGCATGCTAAAGGAGAATAGTAACTACCTTTGGCAAACATAGTTCCACAATAATAGCCCAGTCAATTAGCTAACAACATTCATTAAGGGAGCTGAATACTGAAATGCCAACAGTACTGTGCAAGACTGAGCGTGATTGTAGCTCCGCAAGCACCATCTGCAAAGCTGGCAATTCTGATGTTAATCACAGGTATGAAACCCTGATGTAAACAGGCCCAGAGTGAGACAGATGCAGAATGCAGGAAGCCCCGTTTGCTTCAAGGGCATTTACAGAGCACCTTGAAAGATAAAAAGCTTGGAATTACAGGCCTAATTCCCATGCTGTCAAAGCAGCTTAGGTGAATGTAAGGTCATTTAAATGAGTGTTTATGGAAGTAAGACTTTGGTATTGAATGCTCTTGACACATATGTCTTCCAAAGAAAGAGGAGACTCAGGGTCAGTGAATGTATTCCTGCCAAACGCTGTCTCATGGGTATGTCAGAAGGACCAGGTTTGTGCCTTGCTGTTTCAGTGTCGTCTTTCCCTTAAGTAAAACTGTAAACTAAGGCCTTTACACAGGTTGCAGGTCAAACTGCAAGGCAGTGGAGGAACATTTGGTAACTAAACGTGGGCTGGTACAAAACCGCAGGCTGT
The DNA here is from genome assembly GCA_013398735.1 of Nothocercus julius. Lineage (NCBI taxonomy): Eukaryota > Metazoa > Chordata > Aves > Tinamiformes > Tinamidae > Nothocercus > Nothocercus julius. Next base: position 1,606,265 of record VZSV01000054.1, read on the forward strand.
GAAACTTCCCAGCGCCTGCTGTGTCCTTCAGATATTAGTAAGATCAAGTGCCAGTTCCAGCGTGTGCCGGGAAGACACCGGGTAGCATCAATGTCCTTGCAACAGCAGGGCATGAAGTAGCACGCCCAGCCCGGCATGAAGGCCACGCGCCAGGTTTGGAGCAGGAGAGAAACAGTCTTTGCTCATCTGGACTGAGAAGGAAACTTCTCCCCGAGCTCAGTCTGTGAGGACGGCTCTAAGGGTGGCGAGATGACAGTAGCGGTCATCTGTTTGCTGTGATTCGCTATATTAATTCGATGCTGCCAACAAAATACCCTCAAAATAAGTAAATAACCTTACTGCATGCGCCACGAGAGTTTTTGAGGCTCTCACAGGTGCTAAACGTAGCTGAAGCCCAAGTGACTGCAGGGCTGGCTTTGTTACGGGTGCGGGGCAATATTTACCATTTGAGTATTTATTTCAAAAGGCAAAGAAAACAATTTATTACTCTGGGTCTACTTGGTCGTATCCAAGCTAGCCATGCTTGCAAGTGTATTCACTAAAAGAAAGCATTATCAGGACTTCGATGTTTTAGGACTTAAGACATTATAAAAATAAAAATCCTTTCAAGTTCTGTTAAACATTTCCCCCTCCCCCCTCCATGAGCATGTCAAGTTAATTCTTTTTTACTTTAAATTAAATAGATTTATTTAAAACTTGCTATGGCTCATATGAGGTAATTTTGAAGTTAATTGACAAATCCAGAAATTTTTTAATATTTCTATTTAGGAAATAAAAGTAATTTATTTTATAACTAAAGAAACTAAAGGCATAATAAATTTAGATTTAAGCCCACTGTATAATGTAGCTGCACTTGATTCACAGGGTAAAAACCTTCTCAGTATTTCAGTTCTCTGCAACTTTGTCACTTTTAAATTTAAACATTTCACATTTTCTCCATTTAGTTTAACATTGGCTAAGATTCACATATTTGTTAGCTGTATACTTACCACATATATTTATTAAAACTAAGTTGTGTTGCTAAACCAGAGCCAAAACCCTGTTAGCTGCCATTAAACTAGCTTATCCAAACATTTCTGATTTTTCTAAATATATGGCTGGAGAGGAAAGAATTAACTTAGAAAAGTGAGACTTTCATATGGGAATAAGACTTGGACATGTCACTGAAAATCTGCGTATTAAATGTTCATGCCAACGCTCCACTCGCAGTTAAGCCCCCAAACCGCTCTTAAACTCAAAGAAAAATGAGCATTTCCAATAGAGCAAGATTCTTTGTGCTTGACCCAGAAAGATGGCAAATCGTCCGCTCTCCGAGTTGAGAATACTCAACATTTTGCAAGATTAAATCTTAGGAGCCCCAGTTCAGGAAAAAAAACTTTTTGAACAGAGATCTCTGTTTCTGGGAAAGAACTTAAATATCTGCTTTGCTCCTGTGACTTCTCACTTGCAGCAGACCTGCTGCCTGCATTGCTGGATTGGCTGGGCTCACGGGTTTTCTGGGCTGAGCCGTCACTGCCCTCCTCAAAACTGTCCTAGTCCAACAAGAGTGTTATTTATTTAAAATATTTTACCTTATCTGTAGCCAAACAGGTTTTTAGTCCACAGTCATTTCCCATGGACCAGCTCTACTTGCACTAAGGTGGGGAGGTCTGTAAATGCATCACATGGCTTTCTGTGAGAAGCTTTCTTTTAAATGAAAGGTGGTTTTTGTTGTTGTTTTGGTTTTCTTGTGTTTTTCACTTTATTTCTGCACAGTCTGGGCAGTTCTGAACTGCACAACTGTTTATTTTATGATGAAATTCTAAATATATTGCTTGCCAATTAATGGAAAATGTACGTATTTTTGACTCCTGGTTTATTATCTTCCTTGCTTCACTGACAAAGCTACAGATGCTGTCTTAGCATTTCAGTGTACATGGGATGACAATTTACTGAACGAACTGATGAAAAATCCCAAATAGAGTAATTTAGTGTCATTTTCATTAGGCCTGTTTAGACAGTTTAAATTAAACAACCCTGATGTCACACCAGTGATGTCCCTCATCTACATCAAGCAAATATGAGGGACAGTGTTTTTTTTTTTCAGGAACATTTGATTGGGTTAATCCTCTCAGCAGAGTCATACAAAGTCATGACTTGCCTACTAAAGTTCATATTAACTCATCCTAATTAATGTCAGAGGAGATCATGCATTTTTGAATGCATTGCCAAGCAAAGTTAAGAGAAGGACACATGAAATGCAGTGCGTGGATGGATCTGGGTGCTTATCATGAAATAAAATGTAAATCTGACAGGCTGCAGGCTGAAACAAATAATAGCGAGCCAAATAGTTTCTGGCTTGACTCTTAGCAATGGATTGTAGGAATATATAACTTATGTGCCCAGAGACTATGTCTGTGTGAAAATCTTATGCCCACTTCTTTTCTTGGAAATGAATAAAAAGCTACAGTGAAAATTCAGAGTGGGTTCCCCTGCTGCTTTTGTCCACAAGCAGTAGCATGTGATGCCATCCTCCTGTTGGGTTTCTTGCTAGGACGCTGCCCTCAGTGGCTGCTGCTTAACTTTGAGCCAGGGAAAGAGGCTTCCTTGGCTGGCTGAGTTCAGCCGCGCTCCAGCCCCCTGACTTTCTTTCTCTGTGTAAGCTCTGCAGTGATGTGAGCATGATGCATGTTGTAGTGTGACAAAGATCTCATGTTTTTTTTTTTTTTCTAGTATACTATTTTTATTATGTTCTGGCGTTTTCTTTAATTCTGCATTTTGGATATTTATACCAAATGCTAGGTTTAAAGCACTGTTTTCATGCAGGAACCCTTCTTCTAAATTGACACGATGTCAAACTGATTTGACAAGCCCTACTCCTAACTGCAAGGGCGCGATTTCAGTCCCTCCTCCGAGGAGAGAGGAGTTGAAGCAGCCTTTACAGCACTGGATTTGCTGCAAAATTTGCTGCAAAATCCAGCAGCTAGTGACTTTTGTGGGTGAGTATTCAAGGGCCTGTACAAATAACAGCAAAAGTCAGCCTGGGGACAAGGGTTTGTGGGCTCAGTCCTTGCGTTTTACACGCGTGTCATTCCAGAGGGGCACCTCCTTGCAGACCGAACCACCTCCTCGGGGCTGAGACGACTAGATTCAAGTCCCCAAAGATATTCCCACCCATTGAAAAAGCTCATTGTGGCCCAGCATCGTGGCCTTGCTGAAAAGGCAGAGAAGAAAAGGCGCAGTTAGCCCGGGACTGACCTATGCACACATTTTCATCGTCCAGCTCTGCAGAGGCATTTCTGAAGTAGCCCAGCCTGCATAACTCGCAGTGCTGACCTCTAGTGTTGTGCTTACAGCTCACGCAAATGACCGTATTGAGCAGCTCGATGTAACTGCACCGGTTGGAGTGGCCGAAGCATTCACAGTCTTTCAAGGAAGAACAGAAATGTATACAGAATGTATACAAAATGTATACAGCAGCAGAGTCATCGCACATCACATGCTCAGTAAAAATGAATCATGAGTAGAAGTATGAATGGATGGCACAGACACGTTCATCGATGTAACATGGACAGCAGCAGATGTTTATCTGCAATGGAAGTGAGCTCGGATTCAGGCAGCGGAGCGAGCCGGGCACCACGGCACGGCGCTGGGACTGGAGCATTGGCAGTTGTGAACCTGGCGCGGGCGGCGCTCGTGCCAACGCCCAGCGCTCTGCACGTTTGCGGTGGGTGCAAATCAAGACACGGGCGCAAGTTCCTCGTGTTTAGAATACCAAATACAGTGGACAAAAGGGTCAAACTTGAGCGTACTTAAACCCACAACTAAATACGAAAGAGAAGAGCTTTGCTTTGGCACAAGTGCTGAGTATTCATAACTACTGCTGGACTCGGGGTTCTGTAGATGTAGACACCCTGTAGACAGGAACCAAACTGTTTTAAGACCAAACAGCCTCAACCTTGACGATTTTGGCCAGCGCTTTCTAAACAATTAAGATGGAAGAAAAGGAAGGAACAGAGGTGTTATTTAAGTGCTATTTCTACTACAGTTCTGAGGCAAACATAACCCATTTTTATATTGAGGGAAAAGCAGCTAGGCTAGAAAAGATGTTGAAAAGTCTGAGAAGTGTACTGAATAGGAAGCAGGTCTGTTGTAGCCATCTGAAATGCAGGCTGCACCGCTTTTTGAGAAACCTTTTGTTAGAGATAAAATCTAGTGCTTCTTACGATTTTTTTATCATAAACAGCGTGTGGCTTTTTATGCAAGTAGAAATTAGAAAATTGTATCATTATGCAAGGCACTGCTCTACCTTGTGTAGGAAGGCTGGACAAGTGCAATAACTCATCTTGGAGATGATGAGCCCAGAATGAATGCAGGAAAGGTTATTAGGAGGATCAGAGCAGTGGAGAGCTTATTTAAAAAGTACATAGAGTTGGAGTAATTTGGTTTGTTTAGTCTACAAAACCAAAGGCTGTGAGGCGATATACACGTGGGACACAAACACATCAGGAAGAGAGCCCTTTGCCATCCTAGGTGCACGGCTGAGCTAATGGCTCACACTGGCCCGAGAACAAATGGGTGCTAAACGGCCATTGGGAAATTTCAGCTGAAATAAGGAGACGCTGTGCAGCCAGGCGGGCGCTGAGGTTCTGGAACACGCATCCAGTTTGTGAAGGACAGCAGGACACGTTTCTCACTGCAGAGGGATGGTGCAGGCTCTGGAGGGTCACTGAGACTCCCCCTTGGTAAAGCTGCATAAATGTGACCTGCTGCCCTTCCTCTAGCATGCTGCTGGTTACAGGGGCTGCAAGGGAGCCCCCAGGTGCTGGCTTGGGACTTCAGATATAATATTTGTGCCTATTTATATTTTTATAAAGTAATAGCAGTATATATTGGATGTACTGTACATAATACATATTATATATATATATGTTTTGCTGTTGTCTGACAGACAGCAGCAGATTGTAAATAGACTGTATCTTTTCCTGTACTGCACAGCTTTTAGCACAACTTGCATTTCAATCTTCAGAGCTGCCTTTCTGCTGCCAGAAAACATTAAGTTTGTTCTCATATACACGCTCAGTTTGCATAGATACTTGTCCTCTTCAATGTTATACAGCTAAACCAATGTTTTATGGTTCCTGCAAACCTGATGATTTTGACGCCTGTATCTGCTGGAGTATACGTGTGTGTGTGTGTGTGTGTGTGTGTGTGTATATATATATGATGCAAGGATTTTTGATTGATCACATCTGCGGTCAATTTCTGCGTATCTTAATTTCTAAGTATCTTAATTGAAAAATAAAACAATACCTGTAGCTATAAAATGCAACTATAAAATAAGTGATAATTAACTGGCATGCATTCACTGAAGGAATTTATTTTAGTAAAGTGTTGCTTCTATCACTTCGTTTTAGTTGCTTTGGATCTTAATGATGTATCTAGTCTTTGTAAATTCTAGGTGCATCAGGCACAACTCAGCAGGAAGGGAAAACACATTAATATATCTCTTGTCTTGTAAGTGGTCAGTAAGGCTTGTGGCTACCCATAATCACACTACAGGTAAACTTAGAGGAAATAATTTACCTTACTTTTCCTAGCAGTCACGGGCAGCAGAATAACATTGTATTTTTATGTTACAAAACCACATAGACTGTAAAGAAGTGACTGTGTATGAGACTATGCTACGTCATCTGATATGTTTAAAATAGCAGAAAATACGGAGACCCTTCTGTGAATGAATAACTGCATTTCACGCACTCTGAAATTGTGGTACGACCTTCAGCGCTACCACAAGACACCATTAGCAGGTACAAAAGCATGAGAAACAGAGCTGCTCGACAAGTAATTCCTGCTAGCGCAGGGCTGGCCCCAGGCTACCATTTGGACTAAGCATCTCCTGGTTCCAGAGGCTCCGCGTGACCTACACGCAGTCACTGCAGCCTTGCAGAGGGTCTGCAGGGCTCACGTGGGGCTTGGCAGCTACGAAATGTAAGCAGGGAGGTTTGGCTGCCTTCACGTGGGTGCTGCTCTTCTGTGCCGTGTGGAAGAAATGACCTGTTTTTCTTGAAGTTAACATAGGGTATGACTTAAAGAAAATGCTGAACTCTTGATTTTTCAGACTGGTAAATGCTACATGGTATAGAGGAGGAAAAAAAAAAAAAAAAAGTAACCCTGGAACAGTCAAACAGCTGATTAAAGATAGCAATGGGGCAAAGGGGAAAAAAAGCTCCTGACTTGTAACTAATGTTATTTTGTTATTAAATCAAAATTTTGCTAATACAAGAATTTGAACTTATTTTGCCTGTTGCTTTTGGCTTAATCAGTGATTTTTTTTTTGCATTCTTGTAGTTTTATATAACAAAAACTATGGAAAGGATCTTCAGATGAACAGAAGTTACGCGTTTTCTCTGCTGCCGCCGTGGGGCGTTCGTTACCCTACGCCAGTCAAAGCCAACCCGTGGAGCTGTGCCCAGCGCTGCAGTGGGGAGCCCGGCGCTCGTCAGCGCCGCGTGGCTTCGTAGCTGCTTCCCCCGGAGCGCAGCACAAACACCAGAAAGGAGCCTGCTCACCACAACCGCTGCAAATGCAGCCGAGGGTTCTCACGCACGTGGCCCTGGCTGGCAGCCCAACCACTTTCAGTCACTGGCAAACCCCTGACAGAGATGGGGAGACAAGGGGCCAAAGGCAGACTGCAAATGGTCTAAGGACAGCAAAATGACAAGAGCCTCCAGTGCTGGAAAATGCTGCTTTTGCTTCTGAGTGCCGCATGGCAGAAAAGACATGGATAAACTGCAGACAGTTTTTAAGCTGAAGAACGGTAAGTGGTAAATGGTTTGGAAATCAAAACCTCAAAGGAAAAGTAAAGGTAGCCAGTATGTTTAATGTGAAGAATAAAGGCAGAAGTGATAGCTGCGTCTGGGTGACTGGGAACTTGCAGGAGGACTGACTGTACGAGCCTTTAAAGGTGATTTCCCGTGCAATGATTCCATTGCAATAACCCAGATGCTGTTGTACAAAGCAAAATGAAACTACCTCTTCACAGATACCCATAGAAAGGTTAGTCATTTAACTCCTTTGTTTCTGTGAATTGAATGTTAGGGCTTTTTTTTCCTGTATTGCAAGGCTAAGTGTTGACGCTTTGGAGAGGAGGTACTATTGTGTAGTGGGGACAAGGTTCAGCTCACGCTTGGGCTGGGACCCGTCAGCCACATGAAATGATAGAAGGTATGCACATAGAAGGGAAACATAGTTTTTAAATTAAGACATTCCACAGGTAATGCATGAGATAGCCATAAGTGTCCTTTTCTAATTAAATGACAAGGAGTATTTCAAGAAAAGTCTCTTCAAAAATGAAGGGCTTTTAGTTTTCTAACAACTCTGTGGTCTTCTTCTATATGCTAATAAAAGGCAAACAAAGGAGATTTTCATCATAACCTCAGAAATAACCTGCTTTGTAACAAACAGTGTGGCTCATCGTCATGATCTCATCAAAAGGGTCAAACTAAGTTCAAATATTTGTTAATATCCCAGGGGTTCCTTAGTAACATGTATTTCATGAGTAATGAGATACTCACAGTAGCTACAGAAAGACAAAACATTTTATACATAATTTTACAGATAAATTGATGAGAAAGAAACAGTGAGTTGGTCTGGGCACGAGAGCGAGCGTTCACACGGCGGATGATAGATATGCAAATGGAACAGGTTGCCTGCAAGTCACCGAGAGGATATTGGCATCCTTCGTTATGCCCGTTTATTTCCATTATTTTGATAAAACACTGAAGCATCAGTTCAAAATGTAATGCCTCCATTTGGAATTTGCACATGCTTATGAGAAAATGAAGATGTAAGGCACAATTACAATGCATTAAAAGACTATATATACCCTCCACAGCATTTACAGATATGGGCAATTGATGTTTTATGTGTTGGTTGCCCTCAACTAATCTGCTTATGTTTTCCTCTTTTACAATTTGTGTATATTAGTAAGGAAAGTAAGTGTCTAGCAAACCATTGCTTTCTAGGCAGCAATCTGCATGGTCATATTCTTATTTCCTTTAAAAACAACTGCCAGGTGCATTTATATGCCAGCAGCAATTATCTAGGAAACATATTTACTATTATATTCTTGTATGGCTTATGTTTGTGTGAATTAATGCTTCTGTTGTTGTCAATGAAAACGCCTCACCCGTAAGCTGATAGGAACGCTTCACAGCTATTCCAGATTCATACAGTGCAATGTTTTCACAACACATAACACTACGAAATCACTGTATGAATCCAAGAATTCCTACCTCTCTTGTGGTTTGCAACTTGAACAGAAGAAACAGTTGACATAGCTAATTTGGGAGCAACTGGATAGGTAATAAAATGAACAGTGCATTAGAAAAGGTATCAAATAGGAGCAAATGAAAAGCTTAAAATAAACTTCTCAATTTTTTACTTAGCTTTAACGATTGTTCTTTTTTGATATGGTAAAGGAAGGAAATAGAGGGGAACGGGTTGTGCACATATCAGCTATTGAGTGAGAGGGGCTGAAACGTCCAAGATCCGGACCGGGGGGTTATTCACAACTGTGCCCTCGGCAGCTTTGCCTTAGAGGCTGCTCAAAGGTTCTTCCCAATCTGTGACCCATGTTTGGTCTGGTGACCATATGGTGGCCTGAGCAGTGTGCAAAGTGGTTTATTAAATTTACATGCGTGTTTGTTCTGCCCTACTGGCATAGAATAAGCACCAATGTAATAAGACTACATATAGGTAGATTTCCAGTAATTATCTCCATCATATGCTATCCTTGTCTCAAGTATGTAATCCACCGCAAATGTTTAACACTGTAACTCACTGCAAATGTGTAATCTGCATAGAAATGCTTTTAAGTTTTTGTGCTTTGTGCTCCCTAGCAAAATGTCAGAACTAAATTAACGAAAGTTGGCTCTCTCTTTTGGGAAGAAACACTGCATAATCTTGTGCTGTTTGAGATGCATAGTGCAATGAAGCTAACTTTTATATCCCAAGCATTATAATATTTTTTCATAGTTTAAACTATGAAATCAATTAGAAATGCTAAGTGCTATTTCATTGGAGATGTTTTGATTTTAAATTCCTGCAAATAATGTAGGTTAATCCTTACAGAGAGCAGAGATCAGTCAGTCTGTGTTTTTTGGTTTGTTTAAGGAACAATACAAAAACTTGGAAAAAAAAAATCCATTAAAATGCTCAGTATCATTTCATTAAGGATAGTTAGTTTAAAAGGTATGTGAACAATGAAAATTAGTGTGCTTTGCTAATCCTTACAGAGAGCAGAAGAGCAGTGATATAACTTTAGATCTTATATGCACGTGTGTATATGTCTCAATTGATCATTGTAAGCAATGGCTAAAACACGTGATCCTTCCCAAACAGCTCCCCCACAGACTGCCAATGCCTTTTGTTCAGTTTAGTAGCTATTTTCTAGATGATCTTTTCATTCATTTCCTTTTCCGTCTGTATTTGTTTTAGTGTACAAAGGGCATTCTTTGGATAGTCGCAGCAAGCCAGACTTGTGCGAGGGTTTCTGGGAGGGAACGGTGGCTGGGGTAGTGAGGGAGGAGATCAAAAGGACTTTCTTTTTTATGAGCAATCATTTTGAAATGTGCCGTACAGATGAATACATCAGATAACATAGCATTTTACTTCTACTGTATTAGTCATCCTAAGTCAATCTGCCCCTTTCAAAGCGAATCATCGTGCCACAGTCTGTCACTAATTTTTTTGTGTGGCACTTGAATTCCAGCAAAGCATGAGTCTGTTCCTTGGGGAACTTGCTTGTGTTGTGCAGACTGCACAGGGGGAAATGCTGCTCCGTTCACTTAAAAAAAAACAAAGTGGGAGCAAGAGGTTAAGAAACAGGTTGGATGGAGGCAAAGGAAATACCTCTCAGTCAAAAGTCTTGAAACTTGCTCATGATGCAGACTGTGCAGTCTATACAATCCAAAATTCTCTAGGGATTGTGTTCAACTTAACATATATCAATATGTTCTAAGTTAAGATGTTAAGTGATGTATCAATATCGCTTTTGTGTATCAATCCTTTCAACTTTTGTGTCTACTTTTCCAGACTCTTTTATAGCAAGGCTGTGCATAATCTATGTGTTGGAAGAATTCCTTTTCAGGTAAGATTTGTTTTATGGTAATTCTCAATAGATATTTTCAGGCAGAATAGTGCTACTTAGCACCAAGATAAAAATTAGTTGAATGTTGTTATTTTTGCCATCATGTGGGACTTTCTGAAAGCAATTTCAGTAATTTGAGACCACTAGGAATTTTTATAACATCCTACCTTGATTTGGTTTAGAAACCTCAAGGGAAGAAATATTCGGCCAAATCCTATCAAACTTTGGAGGATCTGCATGCATTGGGAGAAATCAGGATTTGTTATTTACATCTGTGATATTGTTCTAAACAGGCAAGCAAATGGACAAAGACACAGGTTACAAACATCCGTTACTAGACTAGTCCATGTCGCACTTGAACAGTACATAACTTCACACTGAACAAGGAAACAAGCAATTGATGATTCCCAAAACACTGAACGGACATAAAATACTGTGTGTAACAGTTTATCTTCCACGGTTTAAAATATCATTTTTGTTGAGAAGAAGGTATACTAGACAAGTAGATATGTTACTAACACTAGTAACAAATTAGGAACCTGTATTCATGCTTTTATGTTAATCTGCTCTGTAGAGATAAAGTGGCAGTATCCAGACAAATACAAATTTCTTACCAAAGACATACATCTTACCGTAATATCCTCTTTCTGGGAGTTTTGACTGAATTATTGTTCTGTTATCAGGAAAAAAAAAAAAAAATCTTTACCAGAGGAGTGATCTTTTTCTTTTGCTCTCAAGCTGTGTTTTATCTGTTTTCTACTATTTCTATTGATATATTGCACAGCTTAACTTTTTTTTTTTTTTTTTTTTTTTTTT